>VMOF01000002.1:8059904-8267404 GCA_011764245.1 Trialeurodes vaporariorum | reverse complement strand
ATAAATCAATTCAGTGTATCACTGTATTGCACGAAAATACACAGATCTGCAATCTTTTCTCAGTCGATGGAAACGCCTTTAATTAATTGAAATATACCGGTTGAGAAAAGATAAAATATACGCTAGTATTTTCGTGCATTACAGTCTTACACTTAACTAAACTCTATAATCTTTTCTCATTTTCTCAACCGGTGGAATCTTCGGTGAATTTCAAAATGTCATTAAATCTACGCAAATCGGCAGCTCTGACGTCACCTCTGATAACTGATTCGAACCAATGTGATAATAGTTCATTTTCAACCCCTGCTGAGGGCCGATTATTTACTTCATCGTTAAACCGATCGTTAAAACTGTCTACGAGTGATGCTACTGGTCAAAATTGCAAAACTTGGTTGCTGCTATGGTAACCATATCTTTAAGAGTCTCGTTTTATAAAGGCTATTCATGAGTAACCTTTAAAAAACGGACTCTATAAATATGGTTACCATAGCAACGGCTATAAGTTTTACAATATTCGACCAATAGAATCACTCAAACAGTCTAAACGATCGGTTTGTCGATGAAGTAAATTTTAAATGGATACTCCACCGTCGCCACATTGTTTAATCTATGTACTACTAACTACTGTCGGTATTGTCGGCAGCCATTTAGGAAAAGGCTAGGAAATTGCTTTTGCTAGACGACGCTGGGTTTTGTAAGAGCGTTTTGCTGCAACACAAAATGAGGCTCTTGTAAACTTTTGCTGTAAGAAAATGTATTGTTAATTAATAAGTTAATAATAATTAATAAGTAATTAATAAGTCTGATAAAAAAAAAAAAAAAAAAAAACAGCAAAAATTACGAAAGGCAAATTTGAAACGTCTTAAATTCAGTAATAAACTCAGAAAACAACTGTAACGGCAAGATCGCAATGGCGGAACTACGCAGGTATCATGGGAGATTCCTGTCTAATTCGACATTTTCTCTAAGGGAACACAGAAATATGTCTCAAATTAGATAGGAATCTCCCTTGATACCTGAGAGGCTCTGCCATTAAGCGCGATTCTGAGAGAAAAGTTTGAGATATTTTAGTGAGCTCATAGTCATCTTTACAGGTTTTTATGCAAGAATCAACTCTCCAATGGGTCTGTTGCGTACTTTTGCTACATCAATATAACTCATTGTTTCTAACGTAAAATTCGGCGAAAATAACGATGCACACATTTAAAACTTCCAAAATCCACTCATTAACTCAGAAAATACCTTCCGTTTCAAACAACCTGCGCTATACTAGACACTTATATCACCAACTTATAACTACATAGATGGAACCATCTCGTATATTCAAATATGAATATAACTTACAAACATTTGATTGTTTCGTTTAGATGCGTACATTTCTTATATTAATTTGTAGTCTTTGATAAACCGAAAAGATCAGACAGCAAATGCAGCCAATAGTTCATATATTTAGAAAGGAATTCCACCATTTTGTAGTTACGATGTTGTTCACTTATGCACGGTGGTTCCGTTTATGTAGTAGTATACCGGTGCAAAAAGTGTCTTGTGTAGCGCGGGCTGTTTGAAATTAAACTGATTTTCTGAGTTAATGAGTGGATTTTGAACGTTCTAAATGTGCGCATCATTATTTTCGCCGAATTTTACATAAGAATCAAGGTTCTATATTGTTGTAGCAAAAGTATGCAACAGACCCATTGTCTGCAGCAAAAGTTTTCAATTGCCAAATTGCCTTGTTTTAAGATCTGAAGTAAAATGGGGACCCTTATTCGCATACGCGGAAAAATGTCGGAAAAAGAGTTAACTCGTCGGTTTTCAGTGGCGAGGCGTGCAATTTGGAAACGTTTCTCCTTTTCCCTTTAAACACATTAGAAAGGTCGAAACGTTTAGACCGAAGCATTCGATTTTTTTAGTAAATTTAAATGGTGAAAGTACATCGTTGCCAAATTTCACGCTACGCCACTGTCGGTTTTCACTGCGAAACAATTGTAATAAAAGGAAAAGTGTGAGACTTTGAGATGGATTTTGGTCCGTTTATAAACTTGAGGCTCAGATATGCTGAATATTTGTGTTTTAACAGCGAGCATCTCCAACCTGCTGCAGAGCCTAAGTTTTGTCTAAAATTAATGGTATTTCCCAAATCATCAACGATTCCATTGGTTGAGAAAAGATGACACAGCTCACTTCAGTGTATACGTGATTTTAATGCACGGAAATATACTCAAATGTGTAATTTGTTCTCAACCGGTGGAGTAGTCGATGACTTTAAAAAACATATGCGGATATTTTAATAAATAAATGGCGTTTCCACCAATTGAGATAAGATTACACATCAGAGTATTTATTTTCCGTGCAAAACAGCCGTACACTAAACTGGTCTGTGTAATCTTTTCTCAACCGGTGGAATTATCGGTGAATTGGAAAATGTCATTAATTGTACGCAAAACGGGCAGCTCTGACCTGTAGGTCATTTACTATCCTTTAGAACGACACAAGACGAGGGAGTGGGAATGGATTGATCACACTGATTTAAACAGCGTCAAGTGACTAAGTAAATAAGATTTTAAGTCTTTCAACTCTTAAGTCGTGCGGTCCATACCAAATGCCTCAAAGTCTTGTTTACATAATCACGTGACTCCGTTTAAACCAATGGGATTAATCAATACCCCCTACCTCATTTCGTTCTCGCGTCGTCGGAAAGAGCGGAATCTGCGAAGTCGGCCCGCGGGTTATTTTTTCAAATGAGCTCACAGCCTTTATTTTAGTTTCATTTTGGAGGAGTCGATTGGTGAGTTGGTAGCATTCATAAAATGAGTTATTCTTTGCAGAAGACGCGTATAACGAAAACCGCTATATTCTGAGTGAAACGCATTTTTAAAGGTTGATTTGCGTGTATTTTTAATTCTAACGTTCCAATAGCGCTGTTGTACACTTTTGCTATAAGCGATTTAATAGTTGATTCTGGTGTAAAAACCTCGAAAAATATCGATGATCGTACTAAAAACTTCCGAAATCCACTTCCAAACTCAATAAACGCTTTTATTTGCGCGAGCGTAATGGTGGCTGAGGGCAGTAATAATGGGGGATTCCGATCTAACTATACTGCAACTCTATTAAGAAGTGACCAATGACAGACGACTTTCATGTGACACCAGTGTCACTAGGTGTCCCAATACCATTCATCGGATGTGGCTCACTACTCTGGTGACTAGTTATATTCTGTGAATCATCCTTGCCAGCATAGAAAGAGTGACGAAATTAAGATAGGAATCTGCTAAATTATAATTTAAATTGAGACATATCTATGTGGCTCCGTAAAGAAAGTGACTCAATAGACAGGAATCTCCCATGAAACCTGCGACCAACCGTCATTACCATCTTGCCGTTATAGTAGTTATGTGAGTTTATTACTGAATTTTAGACTTTCTTAGTGTGATTTTCGTGATTTTCGCTGGTCTAAACATCAGATTGAACTATTTTTTTGCTCGTAGCAAAGGTTTGCAAGAGCCCCATTACCCGAGCATAATTTTACAAGTAAAAATCAAGATTATGAACATATGAACATCAACTCGCAAAATGACTTAAAAATGGGTTGAATTATTCAGTATAGAGCTTAAAAATGGGTCAAACAACGTGATTTTTTCAAGAAAATCTCACCTCAAAAATGTTTTTAGAGCAAAAAAAGTTTTTGTTTATTACTGAGTTTTAGACTTTCTTAGGGTGATTTTCGTGATTTTTGCTGGTCTATACAGAAGATTGGACTATTTATTTGCTTATAGCAAAAGTTTGCAAGAGCCCCATTAGTGAAATTTACCATACTTGATAGCTGACTCCAAAACCAACCATGCATATGGTAAATTCTACCAGTTATTTTTTTCCGTGGATGATGATTAGAAATAATATTGAGCTCATAGCGTGAAATCATCATAAGATTAACATGAAATGGGTCTGTTGCAAACTTTTGCTACTACGATAAAGAGTCTGTCATCGTATATAAAATCGCCCGAAAAGTCCATTGGTGGCAACAGATTGTCATGAAATGCGATAATAAACTCATCACAAAAGACGTTTAATGAAATCCAAGATGGCGGTAAAATATCGAGCAATCTGTATGCATGCACCTTTAACATCCAAGGATTGCCAACGTTGAAAACCTCACAGCTTCAGAGGTTATGTGTTTATTTACGTTGTGATTGGGTGTGATCGATATTGTGAGGTTGGCTATCCTTGGATGTTCGTGGTGCATGCATACATGTTGCTCGATATTTTACCGCCATCATGGATTTCATTAAACGTCTCTTGTGAGTTTCATACTGCATTTTAAGACTTTCTGATGCCACCAATGGACTTTTCACGCAATTTTACATCAGATTGTACATTCTATAGCGCTGTAGCAAAAGTTTGCAACAGACCCATTAGGTTCCAAATCTCATGCCGAAATTATTTCGATGATTTTTTATGATGATTTTTACCAGGGGACCATACCACGATTACGTGTATACGTGGTTTCTCCAAAGAATGAGACCCAACCGTCAAAACTTCAAAAATAAACTCGTATGCCCTCGGGCCTACTGTGTGTCGCGCGAATCGACTCTTGTCGTAAGTCAACAAACGCCTTGCGAGATGAACTCATACCACCAGTCATACAGCACACAATCATGTGTGAATGTGTGATGCGACGGAATTCGTAAAGCGGGTGGTGCGGTTGAGGCCTTGAGGGTTTGGGGGTTGGGTTGGGTTGAGTTGAGTTGTGCGGATTGTATTTTGATGATGCCCGGGTGGGCACGGGGAGTTGCCTTGCGTCGCGCATCGGGTCGCGTCGTCATCGACAAAAGAATAATAAACAGCTTCAAGCAATTGGTTTCGAACGACCGCGAACGCGAAAGGCCAGACGAAGCGAGGTGATGAGGCGACGTGTGTGGCCTCTGTTGACGCACACCTTTGATTTCCTTTGATTGAGGGATGGTTGTTGGTTGTTGCGTATATGGAGGATTCGCAAGACTGGTGACAGCGGTGAATGGTGAACGCGCCGCGCCACCGATCATGAATTGGCGTTTCACAGCGTTGTTGCCACTTTTATATTCAAATGGGTCTACTCCAGAGCTGCCGTTTTGCGTATAATCGCACTGGCGCAACCAGGATCTCTTCCACCTCTCTCATCTCCCATTTGAAAGTATAAGTAGGAAAAGGACAGAAAGAGGGGGTTTTATCCCCTTGTCCATCCTTGTCTAACGCAAGTTTTTTAATGGAGGAAAGAGAGAGATGGAGAATCTCTCGGTGCGCCACTGCGTTTAATCAATGGTATGTTTCAATGCACTGATGATTTCACCGGTTTAGAAAAGATTATACACCGCTCAGTTCATGGTTAAGAAATATGGAAATATGATGGTAGGGTGTTTTTATAGATGGTATTGGACCAAGGTTATACATTAAAGAGGTATGCTCATCTGACTTCGCGCCACGAAGTCAGTAGCGCGCAGTTCAAAATCCAGATCCAAGATGGCCGACAAAAGCAGAAAACATTGTATACTCTTTCCAGAAAACATCGGGCTATTTTCTGCTTTTCTGGAGAGGGAAGCCCAATGTTTTCTGGAAAGAGTATACAATGTTTTCTGCTTTTGTCGGCCATCTTGGATCTGGATTTTGAACTGCGCGCTACTGACTTCGTGGTGCGAAGTCAGATGAGCAATGAGCATACCTCTTTAATCTATAACCTTGGTATTAGACATGATGAGAGAGGCCATTATTTTGTAAAAATCATGATTGACTTAGTCGTTAGGGGCTAACTATCGAAACAAAATACCTTTAAAATCCCTGCGCCGTCGCAATACTTTCTCAATTTTTCTAATTTCATTAGAGTGAGAAAGTAAAAAATGCTCTAAAATTACTAAAAAAATTACTCCTAAAATTGCGCCGTTGCAAGGGTCTGAAATGTTGTGTTTTTTATTAAGAAAATAAAAGTCCTTCATGAGCTGAGAAGTAAGATGCATTTGGTTCTGAATCAAGTCACTTTGTTCCGGATATGAGATTTTGGACCAAAATACATTGTTTTAAACGACCATTCCGCGCAGTCACGTCACTACGCTCACAAATTTTTACAATGGGGCTGTTGCAAGGGTCTGGAATGTTGTGTTTTTTATAAATCAAATGAAAGTACTAGATGAGCTGAGAAATAAGATGCCTTTGGTTTCTAATTAAGTCCCATTGTTCTGGAGACGAGATTTTGGCCCAAAATACATTGTTTGAAATGGAAATCCCGCGTAGCGACGTCACTACGCACACGATATTTTGCAACTTTTCACGTGTAAATCTCCAAAACCGGAACACTTATGGGGAAAAACCAAAGACACCATTATTCTCAGCTTATCAACTCCTAGTATTTTCTTCATAAGAAACACAACATTTCAGACCCTTGCCCACTTGCCACTGCCCTATTTCTGAGGTGACTATGACTATAGAAGCGCCGTATATTTATCGGACTGAAAGACTCTCAACTTTCCCATGGAATCACTCTAAGGGAAGGTGTATTGATGATCGGCCAAATCTATTTCAAAAGCGTCCGCTCCAAAATGAAAAATGAACGGAGCCGAACGAATTCTTCTCGTTTTCTGAAAAATGATTTGTATAAAAAAAAAAAAAAAACGGCGCAAACTTAAAAATAGAGAGCGACGAAAGATTTTTATCAAACTTTTACTTGAATGGCTTTTCGCATCACCATAAGAGCCCCCACCTTTATCCTTTTCTAACTTATGCATTCTTATGGGAAAAGAGAGAGAGTAGAGCAATGGGTCTGTTGCATACTTTTGCAACAACAACATAGAACCTTGATTCTTATGTAAAGTTCGGCGAAAATAACAATGCGCACATTAAAAACGTTCAAAATCCACTCATTAACTCAGGAAATCACTTCAATTTCAAACAACCCGCGCTACACTAGACACTATTTGCACCAGTTTACTACTACATAGACAGAACCACCGTGCATAAGTAAACAACATCGTAACTACAAAATGATAGAATACCCTTCTAAATACATGAATTTTCGGGTGCATTTGGTGTCTGGTCTTTTCGGTTCATTATCAAAGATTACAAAATAATATAAGAAATAAGCGCATCTAAACGAAACGTTCCAATGTTTGTAAATTCTGTTCATATTTACATAAGCGAGATGGTTCCATCTATGTAGTTATAAGTCGGTGATATAGTGTCTAGTGTAGCGCGGTTTGTTTGGAATGGAAGGTATTTCCTGAGTTAATGAGTGAATTTTGAAAGTTTTTAAAGTGCGCATCGTTATTTTCGCCAAATATTACGTTGGAAACAATGAGTTATATTGATGTAGCAAAAATACGCAACAGACCCATTCTCTGGATCTGCTCGTGGGCAAACCTCATGGACGTCGATGATAGTCAATGTGCCAGTGGCGTCGCGTGCCATCTGACAACAATGCAACAGCTCCATTTAAACTCGTTAAATATATCGAATTTTCCTTGTGTACTGTGCACCCCCTTAATTCGATCTTTTACATGAGTTTAAATGGATATAATACATTGTTGCCAAACTGTACGCGACCCCTTTGCAATGTGCAAAAATACGAACTGCAATGTTTTCTCGGACGCGAGGCAAATGTGGGAGAGTGGATCCATCTGACCCTTCTCCGGCCCCTTTCAACAAAAAACGCTTAACATCAAAGAAATAGTATGGAAAAGGAATAAGAGAAGTAGGAAAGAAGGAGAGGGAGAGAGAGAGAGAGAGAGAGAGAGAGAGAGAGAGAGAGAGAACGAGAGAGATGGGCCTGATAAATTGTGCCTTTCATGGATCTTCGCGTGCGATGATGGTACTTTCCCATTTACGATAGCGATAGCCTCTTTTATCGTCACTGCATACGGGGCGCCGTTGTCAAATTTAACGGACACTCATCGTCAGTCAAAGTTACCAAAAAGAAAGGAAAGGAATCGCTGATAAAATCATAACTATTAATCCAAAGTGCCAGTCACGATCAAAAAGGTCCAAATGAGTAAAAGGTACACAGTGAAAAATACTTCGGTAAAATTTGATCACCGAAGTTTTCGGTTGCCGGAACCAAAATTTTCGTCCTGAGTACCGATTGCCTCATTAGTAATATCGAGCATTTGGTGGACGTGGAATTTAAGTTATACTTACCAAAGTCTTCGGCGCTTCTAATGAAGTATTCGGTACTTACTACCGAACAATTTGGTTTTTTCTACCGAAGTCTTAGGTCATCAAAATAAACCGAATCTTCAGATCTAAGAACAGAATCATTTTTTTCTTTGTAATACAGAAACGCATAGGAACGGACTTGGGTATAGTTTGGTGTCACGTGCGATCTTTCTTTATCAGCACTGTATTTCGTCCATTTACACCCGATAAAAGAATCGATTATTCGAGGGAGTGTGGAGTGCGCCTCCAATAGCTCGACCTTTTTCAGGCATTTAAATGAACAAAATGCAGCGTTCTGTTTGAGAACGATGAAAGTGAGCATTATAAAATGTATACCTACCTACACTGTATAAAATATCGGATGATTACTCATATAATCACATGACTTTGTAGGCGAAGCTTGCAATAATTTCACAGCTAGCTCACGTTCGTGAAATAGTCGAGGTGAAAGAGACGAATATAAAGATGAGAGCACTTCCATTATTATTATGTATATATAAGTTTTTTTTTTTTTTTTTTTTTTTTTTTTTTTTTTTTTTTTAAATCATTTTTGGGTTCAGCAGCAGGCAAATATTTTACTTTAATTTTATTTTGATCACCGGTCAAAATCCGACATCATGATGTATGGTCCAAAACATGTTTTCACTTGACAAGACGGGGATGTCAATAATATGCTGACTCCATACATTTATTTTGGCGGAGCGTCAAGCCTTTTTTTTGACATCCCCTTTTTCCCACACTTCCATTAAAAAACACAGAGACAAAGGTGAAAGCCTAGAGGCCTAGAGGGTCATTTTAGGATGAAAGGCTGGATATACTTACGTATTATGACACTTTCAGATCGATTCTCGACACCCGGCAAAGTTTTTATCTTTCCAGATTAAAGGTCTTACAAGAGTACCCTTTCAGCCCTTTTATCATTGCGTCACGTAGCATATTCATAATAATGGCTCGCCCCGGAAAATGTGCTTTTTTTTTTTTTTTTTTTTTTACTTTTAGGCGCTGATCCTGTAGAAACTTTCATCCATATTCCTCAGCCCATTCAATGATGCAATTTGCTTCCCAAACGGCAGCTTCCTGCAGTGCAGTCAGCAAAGTGCCGGTCTTTGAAAGTTCTATACCTATATTGAAACCATGTAGGCAGGTTAGATGAGGCGTTTTTGGAGCGTAGCGTTCATCGCTTCGTTATAGTTTTGCTCTCGCTCCATTTCACGAACTTACAAAAGCTCAATGGGTCGAAACAACCGAATTGACGGCCCAAAACCATCAGCAAGTTTACAGAACTGAGAATGGGATTCTTGCAAACTTTTGCTACAGAAGCAAACAAATAGTTAAATCTAAAGAAAAAATCGCAGCAAAAATAAAACAAAATCATACGAAAGTAGTAAAAATTCAGGAACAGGGTTGCAATTTTTTGTTACAGGAGATTGAAGAGTTAATTCTCTAATAGAAACCTGTAAAAATGACGATGAGTATAAACGAAATTTGCTCTCAGAAGCGGGCTTAATGGCGGAGAGACGCAGGTATCATGGGAGATTGATTTCTATCTAAATTGAGACATAATATATCAGTGTTTCCACAGAGAAAATATGACAAGTGGGACAATTGCAAGGGTCTGAAATTTTGGGTTTTTTATATGGCAAATGATATTTATTGATGGACTGAGAACAATGGTGTCTTTGGTTTTTTTTCCATAAGTGTCCCGGTTTCGGAGATACACTCTTGTATAGTTGTAAAAAAGCGTGTGCGTAGTGACGTCACAACGTGAAAATTCCCATTCAAAACAACGTAGCGTGGGCAAAAATCTTAGCTCCAGAACAATGGGACTTAATGGGGCTATTGCACACTTTTCCTATAAGCTATTTAATAGTCGATTATGGCGTAAAATCCTCAAAAAATAACGATGGCGGCACTAAAAACTTCCAAAATCCACTCCTAAACTCAATAAACGCAGTTACTTGCGCGAGCGTAATGGTGGCCGAAGGCACTAACAATGGGAGATTCCCATCAAACAATTCTGAAAATCTATCAAGAAGTGACCAATATATAAGAGACTACTTTCATTTGACACCGGTGTCACTAGGTGTTGCGACACCATTCATCGGATGTGGATCATCACTCTGATGACTATTTACTCTGTGAATCATCCTTGTCAACATAGAAAGAGTGACGAAATTAAGATAGGAATCTCCCATTGTTAGTGCCTTCGGCCACCATTATACGCTCGCGCAAATAACTGCGTTTATTGAGTTTAGGAGTGGATTTTGGAAGTTTTTAGTGCCGCCATCGTTATTTCTTGAGGATTTTACGCCATAATCGAAGATTAAATCGCTTATAGCAAAAGTGTGCACACTGAGAAAAATCTGAGTGGTTAATGCGCCCATAGACTTTGGGTAACGTTACTTTAGGTAATCTATCCTCTTTCTTTGGTCGGAATGACCGAAGAAAGAGGGGGAAACAACCAGAGGGCTTTGGTTAGGAAGCCCACTCACTTCGTGCTCGTCACTGTGGCTTTATTACCCAAAGACTTTGGTCTTAATACCCATAGCCTGTGGGAAATGCGTCCATAGCCTTTAGTAAATATTGTAACGGCTAAATCAGTTTTCGAAAATGGCGTCGGTTGAACGTGAACGGGTCGGAAGTCTGCCACAATTTTGATTAAATATTAATGAAAATGTCGCTAAAAATATACAGTTGCGCCGTTTTAAATCAAGCGCGGAGTGTCGCTCACCGTAAATCAGCCTGCAACCGGTGAAGGGAGAGCCGAGAGGTTAGAATTTCATTTGTTTTGCAAGTCGGTTCGTTGTGTCTCTCAACAGCTAGTATATTTGCAGTCAACAAGTGATTTTATTTGTTTGAATTTCATCATAATTTTGTTCAGTAATATTCGTTTCCATTACGAAAATGTGGTTTCCCTTTTCAAAAGGTTTGTGCAACTGTGGTTTGTGATATGTGATTGTTTGGGTCAGAATATTACCCGGACCCACTCGTAGCCTTACGATCCACTTCGTGGCCGGTTCCCCTAGCTGTGCTTCAAAAATACAAGTTCTAATTGCAATGATTCTTTCTTCAAATTACATCTGCGAATCAAATATTTAAAATTACCGAGGTTTCCCACAATTTTCTGTTCCTGATTGTGTCAAGTAATGACCTAGTGTTTTGAATTTTGACCTTGACAGATGTATGAAATCTAATCTAATTTTCAAAATGTTTGCATTTTTTTAAACAACTTCCCCCCTTATTTGTGCCTGAATATTTGTGGTAAGTCATCTTTCAACTTATGGTCTCTTTGTTCTTATTCCATCAGATACCTGCTTGCTCATTTTTCATTGGATACTTACTAAATCTCCAAGTGTACATATTCTGATTTCGTTGGCGGATCCAGCAATCTGGCAACAGTATATTTTTCCCATTTGATTGCATGAGAAATAATCGATTAGTCATGGAACTGTAGCTTCTTCCACCATTGATTGGTTATCATGTAATCAAATGGGATCAATGTGCAGTTGCCAGATTGCTGGATCCGCATATGTCTGATTTGAATCACCTCACACCGAGCTGAAAGTCTCGGTTTTGATTTTGATGCTCAATCCTTCGATAGGAAAATTTGGTTCTGTTCTCTTAACTCTGTTTTGTCGAAGGCAGTTCAAGGATACTGATCTTCTCACATTAGTTAGCCCCTCTCCCCCGAGCTTTGAATGTTCTGGATGTTAATGACTAATCAATGACAACATATTGTATCTACGCTTTGAGTTAGAGGGCAGTGGTACTCTAAAACTGAGTCCTGTTGGATGCTAACTGATTAGAAACTACCACTTACTTTCATTTCAATCCTTCTACACTTTTCTAAATTTGTGAGGGTGTGTGCTAATGAGACAGGGATTTAAACCTTAATTGAGTGCATTTGTCAAAGTCATTTCATTCTGAAAGCGGTTCTGAGGGTGGCTTTTCTCTTTATCGCGTAGAATTTTGACTGTTTCAACTGTATTTCTAAAGATTGTGGCCACCAATTCCATTAGGGACTTTAAACTATGTCTCCCTAGCTGTCCTCCTGCTAATATGATGTAAAATTGTAAGTGAGTTTCATTGGTTTGTCAAATTTGTTGAATTAGAGCTCCTTTGGTGAGAACTATGAGTTCCGCTGACGATGCGATCAACAGATGCCAAGGAGGCATAATGGAGAAATAAGACGGTAGGCCAACTTAATTTATACTGGGATTCATGTAAATCATTAGGAGTTTGGAACCCCGCTTGATATACTCGCAGCATGTTTGTAACACTCTTTCACAGAATTACAATAAAGTTTCAGTATGTCATCCATTTGCAGTTACTCATTCAGAGTCAGTCCTATTAGGCCCAGAAGATGCATACACAGTTTTAAAGGGGGATTCAGTTTTCGATTTTCTTATAGTGCTGATGTTTGCATGACCGAAGAAATAGGAGGGTGTTCATTATTTTCAAAATATTTCATAAAAAATAAATAGAAGTGATTCCCTCAGGTTAATTTTATTTATTGAATTTAGTTATTTAAAGTTTCTCAAGAGATAAAAGATTGAATAAAACAATTTTGATAAAATTAAGCCCTCAAAAACATTGTACACAGGAGACTGAAAGTAATATTTGGCTTTAAGACAGAAAATGATTCATGAATTTGTCTTTCTCTCTCTTTGCCCATCTAGGCACACATGTGTTATTTAAGAGGATACAGATTACAGGCAGGGGAAAAAATCAAAAGACTGACCCTAAACTGTCTTTTTCTATACTCTCTACCTATTCACAATTATCTCTTTAAGTAATTAGTCAAATAGAGAAATGAACAAATTCACAGATCTGAAAACGTTTAAGATGCAAGATTGATTCCTGTTTTTATGCCTTGGGCTTTGAGAACATAAACAGTATTACATTGCTGGCAAATTTGGCAAGAAATTACACACAGTACATAAATCAAATGAAAAGTGTTGAACTTTTTCATCGGATCTGGCAGCAATGGACAATGCTGAGAATTAGTTCAGGGTGGGGGGGGGGGGGGCTCAACTATGGTTGACATACCTAGGGTGTTTGTACTTCCTCACTCTAATGAAATTAGAAAAATTGAGAAAGTTTTGCAATGGCGCAGAGATTTTCAAGGTATTTTGTTTTGATAGTTGGCCTCTCACAACTAAGTCAATCATGATTTTTACAAAATATTGGCCTCTCATCATATCTAATACCATCTGAAAGAACATACTTCCATCATATTCCCATATTTCTTAACCCTTTCTAACTTAGAGATATTTATGAAAAAAAAGTATGTGGCGTCTGTCCATCAGTCCGTCTGTACCTCCCCATAACTTTTGAAATATTGGTCCATATGCTTCCAGATTTTCACCAGAGATGAAAACATTTGAAATTTGATACGAGTCTGGGGGTCTCTCTCAGCATTTTAAAAAGGGGTCGGGGGGGGGGGTCCCCCAGCATTTCAAAAGGGGGGCAGGGGGTCTCCCCCAGATAAAAATGGTGTGAGAAAGTGTTTGTAGGGTATTCCCTACAGTTTATTTTTATATCCTCCCCCTAGTTTTTTTTTCTTGCGAAGAGATGAAGAGTTGCGGTTTGGACCATTCCTCATATATTTACAAGACGGACTTCATGTATTTGTCAAAAAGACAGATATTAGGGGCATTTTAGCCCTTGCCTGCGTATCCTCTTTATCGCATGCATCCAAATGGGCAAAGAGAGAGGAGGACAAATTCCTGAATGTTCCCTCTGTCTCAAAGCCAGATAAAAATGTGTAGAGTATACAGATTACAGAGGGTGTTTTTTTTATCTCCCCCCCCTGGTTTTTTTCTTGCAAATTGAGATAAAGAATTACGGTTTGGACCATTCTTCACGTATATTTACAATTATTTTTTTGTTTGAGGGTCAACCCCCCCCCCCCCCCCCAGCGCCCCTAGGGGGGCTCCCAGGGGGGCTGTCTCAAAAATTTCAAGTGGCAACCCCTATCTTGTGATACATCGTTTGAAAAGACGTAAAATTCTAAGACTTTTGGCGCAAACTGGAAGTTGATATCGTTTTTTGTTTTCGATATATCGAATTTCAAAGTTCGATTTGGACCCATTTTCAAAAAATCATTACGCCACTTTGGAAAGGCGGAATTAAGAAAACTATGGGTCCAAAATACTCTAAAAATCAATTACTTTTCAGATAACGAAATGATTTTGACATAAAATTAGTCCAAAATTGATTTTTGAGCCCCTAAATTTTTTCAAAAATTTTACCCTTAAAAGGGGCTTTCTCAAAAATTCCCTTGCATGCGCCATTCTTATTGAATGATACGTCGATCGAAAAAGCATAAAAAACTGAGCATTTTGGCGCAATCCGGATATCGATATGCTTTTTTTAATCGAGTTATCGAATATTTTCGCCTATCTTCAAAATTCGATAACTCGATTAAAAAAAGCATATCGATATCCGGATTGCGCCAAAATGCTCAGTTTTTTATGCTTTTTCGATCGACGTATCATTCAATAAGAATGGCGCATGCAAGGGAATTTTTGAGAAAGCCCCTTTTAAGGGTAAAATTTTTGAAAAAATTTAGGGGCTCAAAAATCAATTTTGGACTAATTTTATGTCAAAATCATTTCGTTATCTGAAAAGTAATTGATTTTTAGAGTATTTTGGACCCATAGTTTTCTTAATTCCGCCTTTCCAAAGTGGCGTAATGATTTTTTGAAAATGGGTCCAAATCGAACTTTGAAATTCGATATATCGAAAACAAAAAACGATATCAACTTCCAGTTTGCGCCAAAAGTCTTAGAATTTTACGTCTTTTCAAACGATGTATCACAAGATAGGGGTTGCCACTTGAAATTTTTGAGATAGCCCCCCTGGGAGCCCCCCTAGGGGCGCTGGGGGGGGGGGTTGACCCTCAAACAAAAAAATAATTGTAAATATACGTGAAGAATGGTCCAAACCGTAATTCTTTATCTCAATTTGCAAGAAAAAAACCAGGGGGGGGGGAGATAAAAAAAAAAAAAAAAAACACCCTCTGTAATCTGTATACTCTACACATTTTTATCTGGCTTTGAGACAGAGGGAACATTCAGGAATTTGTCCTCCTCTCTCTTTGCCCATTTGGATGCATGCGATAAAGAGGATACGCAGGCAAGGGCTAAAATGCCCCTAATATTTGTCTTTTTCTATCTCAAGATTTTCAAATTTGTCTCTTTAATTAGTTTAACAGAGAGAAGAACCGCAATTTCCAGATCTGCTAATGTTTGAAGATGCAAGATAGCTCATTTTTCCGTGCTCGGTGCTCCCAGAGGGAAACATTTCCCTCTGGAAAATGCTTATTCCAAACGAGGAACCCCATTTTTTATTACTGATTTAGAAAAAATGCAAACTTTTAAGACTGTCATCGCAAACCTTATGTCAATAACGATTTTCGAATTCAATAAATTGTACCTCAATGATCGAAATCAGCCAATTTTCAAAAAATCATCGCTCCTCCAAAAAAGGTTGGAACTAAAATAAAAGGCTGTAGCTCTCCGCCATAACAAGCACTCTTCAGTTAAAACTACACTTTTCAACTAAAATTAACACTGTTGCTGTTTTTGGTTCCCTAAATTTTTCTTTGCGATTATCAAAAATTTTGATCAGGCGATTATTTTGAAGGGAGGGGGGATTTTTTTCAACCTACTTTTTCAACAAAACGCCCGAAATTGCATCAAAAATTCCTTTGCAGACAGTGTAAAAATTTGGCTCAAGGGGGTGGGGGGGGGGAGTGCGTACCTGAGATGTGTGTGATCATGTTGGTAGGTTGCCCACTCACTTTGGGTAGGTTGCCCACTCACTTTGGGTAAGTTGCCCTCTCACTTTGGGTAGGTTGCCCACTCACTTTGGGTAGGTTGCCCACTCACTTTGGGTAGGTTGCCCACTCACTTTGGGTAAGTTGCCCACTCACTTTGGGTAGGTTGCCCACTCACTTTGGGTAGGTTGCCCACTCACTTTGGGTAGGTTGCCCACTCACTTTGGGTAGGTTGCCCACTCACTTTGGGTAGGTTGCCCACTCACTTTGGGTAGGTTGCCCACTCACTTTGGGTAGGATACCCCCTCACTTTGGGTAGGGTACCTGATCTTCTTTGGGTCCACTAATGTCCAAAGTACTTTGGTCCTCCTGCCCAAAGCGGCTCGGTAACTATATAATTACCACTGGCTTTGGGCAGGCGGACCAAATTCTTTAGCGAATCTGCCCAAAGTTTTTTCTCAGTGCAATAGCCCCATTAGAGACCAAAGGCATACTTGTTCTCAGCTGATCAAGTGCTTTCATTTTCTTTCTAAAAAACACATCATTTCAGACCATTGCAACTGCCCTATTAGACAGGAATCTTCCATGATGCGGCCAGATTTTCAAAATGTTTTTAAAATATTTCTTTCATATCTGGGTATAGCTAGTTGACTTCCAAAAAGTTAAAGCAGCAGTCCCAAAACTCTCTGAACAGCCTATGTAAATCATCTCGCCTTTTCTTCTTCTCTATTTTTCTAGGGGGCCAAGGGGAGGGGGGGTGAAGAAGAGAAAATAGGAACAGCCCCTCTCTCTCTGTGTAGGTACGCTCATTATGATCGACATTCATTCGCGCTCAAGAATAGCAAACGCTCTCGAGGCTCTCGCACTTGCAGAACCAGGAAATTACCTCCTCCTCCTCTCACACTCTCTCTCTCTCTCTCTCTCTCTCCCCCCCCTCTCTCTCTCTCCTCCCCCCCTCTCTCTCTCCTCCTCCCCCCCCTCTCTCTCTCTCTCTCTCTCTCTCTCTCTCTCTCTCTCTCTCTCTCTCTCTCTCTCTCTCTCTCTCTCTCTCTCTCTCTCTCTCTCTCTCTCTCTATTCTTTCTTGAACGCATATGTTATTAAAAGAGGAAAGAAGAGGGGGCGAAGATCAGGTGAGTGCCTCTAAACCTGTCCTTATCTAACACACACGTTATAATGGGAGAAGAGAGAGAAAAACAGATTCATGGATCCGCCAATGGGTTCACGCATCCGCAAGGCACACTCGACGCCGTCTGGGAATGGCAATGCAACGAGATTTTTTAACGCCCGGGGATTTTAAAATCGAGAGGTTTTGTTTACCTTTTCGCTCCTTTTAATGCACGTGGATTCTCGCACCCGAGGGCACTAAAAACGTTTTAATTCTTCCATCGAACTGCATGCGGGAATCATCTTGCGGTTCTGTTTGTTTTTCATTTCCCGGTGCGTTTCCGATCCGCTTCGTTACCATTACTATCTCTCTCTCTCTCTCTCTGGAATAAAATGCTCTTCTTTAATCCGCTGAAATTCCGTTTTTAGTGCACTTTTGAACTTAAAATATTATCTCACGGAATCGTGAAATTGTTTGAGAATTCGCGGGAGAGAGCGGGAAGCAGACCGCTGACTGACGAATAGCAGAGCTGCCGTTTTGCGTGTAATTAACCCTTTCAGACCTGGTGTACGTTTTAACCCTTTCTGTCACGAATTATGAAAGAAGTGTTACTGTAATCTGAAACCTATGCCATTAAATGGGTCTGTTGCAAACTTTTGCTACAGCGCTAAACTAAAGAGTGTTCAATCTCATGTAAAATCGCGTGAAAAGTCCATTGGTGGCATCAGAAAGTCATAAAATGCAATAGCACAAGAGGCGTTTAATGAAATCCAAGATATCGGATAAATATCGAGCAATCTGTAAGCACGCACCTTGAACATCCAAGGATGGCCAACTTGACAACCTCACTGCAGGTAGAGGTTATGTGTTTGTTTACGTTGTGATTGGTTGTGATCGATATTGTGAGGTTGGCTATCTCGAGATGTTCGTGGTGCATGCATACAAATTGCTCCATATTTTTCCGCCATCTTGGATTTCATTAAACGCTTCTTGTGAGTTTATTATTGCATATTATGACTTTCTGATGCCACCAATGGAATTTTCATGCGATTTTACATTAAATTAACCTCTCTTAGTCGTTGTTGCAAAAGTTTGCAACAGACCCATTGAACGGAATTTTCTCTTATGATTTCATTTGTGAGTCAATTTTTCCGAATTTCCATAAGGATCCATATAAAACGGTCGTCTATTATGATGGACACTGTGACGAAAAGGGAACAATGAAAAAAAAAATTAAAATAATAAATAAAACAATAATGAAAATAAATAATAAATATCTGAATAACATTGAATCCTATGGAAAATATATAAATACATGGGTATCAATTATTTAGATGAGGAGACAGAGCTAAGATCAACCATCATGTTGGTCAAAAATCCTTTTCTGAACAAAAATAATTTCAGGTCTGAAAGGGTTAATGGCATTTTTTCAATTCATTGATGATTCTATCGGTTGAGTGAAGCTTACACACTAGTTCTCTTCACTCTTCAGTTCATGATGATAGTGCACAAAAATACTCTCATCTGTAATCTTTTCTCAATCGGTGGAAACGCCGTTGATTAATTAAAATATCCGCAAGAAGTTATTGTTTAAAGTCATTGATGACTCCACCGGTTGAGAAAAGATTACAAATGCGAGTATTTTTGTGCATCACAGCTACACACTGAACTGAGTTGTGTAATCTTTTCTCAACCGGTGGAATCATCGGTGAATGGAGCTATTGCACAGTTTTGTTGTAGGCAAATGGAGTATCAATTCCAATGTAAAATGCTTCGAAAATAACGATGAGATCATTGAAAAAGTCTAAAACTCACTCCTCGCAGAGAAAACTTAACTTAAAGTCATGGGTGCCCGCAGAAAAATTTCCAAAGGGGGCAAAATTTTTGAACCACAACGGAAGGCCTAGGAGGACCGCCCCCCCCCCCCGTGTAAAAAGGGACAACTTTTTTTTCACTCAAATAGTGTACAATTATTAACCCATTTTAGGTGTATCAAATAATAATAACAATTTTGACGTGTTTGATATAATGGCTAAAGGGACGACAGATGATAACGATAGTAAAAAAAAAACATATAATTTATTATTCATTGCAACAAATTAGTTAAAATTACAGTATAATAAACTAGTAATGAAGTTTCTCAACTATTACTCCTTTGATTAACTGTCATTTTAATTTCATTTTCTTTTTTCCTTTCATTTTTCATCGTGAAATTTTGACTTTTTTGAATTCCAGGGGGGGGGGGCAAGTGCCCCCTCTTGCCACCCCCCTCCGGGTGCCCATGCTTGAAGTCTCGGGTGACCACCCCTTGCATGTATGCACCAACCTCGGATTCGGACCCCAAACGAAAGAACATAACCTACGAATTTGAAGAATGAGATTAATGAATTTGCTTTCAAAAAGTAAATTAGAAGGAATTAAATGCTCTTTTATACACATTTTGTCACTAGGAGCACGGTGATAACTACATCAAAGTTCTACGTTGCGTAATAAACGAGGAAGACGGCACTTGATTTCATGTCCTCTTCTTTTGTTAGGTCGAATCCAAGGATGGTGCATACATGCAAGGGTGGTCACCCGAAATTTCTAGTTAAGTTTTCTCTGCGAGGAGTAAGTTTTAGACTTTTTAAATGATCTCATCGCTATTTTTGCAGCATTTTACACTGGAATTGATAGACTACACTGAAAAAAAAAATGCTGAAATAACTACGAATGTAGTTAATTTAGCATTTTTATAATGTTAAAAAAAATGTGCGACAAACTGAAATGCTGAATCAACATTCCAATTAAATGTTAAACCTACAAAACTCATTGATGTAGATTTAGCAATCCGCGCAATGTAAAGCCAACATTTAGGCAGCCTTGTTCCTCTAACGTCAGAATGCATTGTTATCTGAACCAATTTGGTTGCAGATTTAGCAATTTATTTAATGTAAAACTAACATTATTGTTTTAATGCTGTTTCAACATGACTTTATTGCTGCATTAATAACATAAAGTTGCAGACTTACCAATTTTAAAAATGTAAAAACAACGTTTGATCCTTGCTATGACAGCACGAGAGCGTTTTTGCTTAAATAGCCTTTCATTTTTGGTTGAAGTAACATTAAAAATGTCAATTTAACGGTTAATCCTGCTAATTTAGCATAAATTGCAAACTGTACCAATAACAAAATTTACATTTGTTGCTTTAACGAAAAAAGAATGGTGATTTAGCCACAGACGTGTCTAATTGAGCAAAAAAATAATTTTGCTATTTAAACAAAATGGCTTTTGCTGTTTCAGCATTCGGATTTTTTTCAGTGTATTTGTCTACAGCGAAACCTTGCAATAGCTCCAATGAAAAATGGCATTAGTTATAACGCAAAACGGCAGCTGTGGATAAAAGAGATGAAGTAAACATGGATCGTATTTTGCGGAAGAGCGGGCTAATCACAGCGGTTATTCCCTGTGGCTTAGCTACAGGCCCGCAAATGCAGTGATTGCTGAAGCTTGCTAGAGCTTATTGGGTGATGGGGGGGAGGGGGGCGCATTTGAGAGAAGAGAAAGGAAATGGCGGGGGGCAAAAGAGATAAATAAAAACGGGAAAAAATAGAAGCAAATAAAACAATGGAATATGATAACACAAACACTATAAGTGAAAAGAATTTAAAGATTTTAAAGAAACAAACATTTATTCATAGACTCTTTTAGTAAAGCGGTACATATCGTATCGATTGCCGTCCGAGGGCCTCTAGTGGCAGCAGTGGCGAAGCGTGAAATTTGGCAACAATGTATTCTCTCCATTTAAATTCACAAAAAAAGTCGAACGCTTCAGTCATCGGCGATGACCAGGCATTTCGACCTTTCTAATGTGTTTCAATGGGGAAAAAGGAACGTTGCCAAATGGCACGCCTCGCCACTGAGTGGCAGACAAACTCCGGTTCCCAGAGCGGGATTAATTACAAACACTAAGATTTTATATACGGCTATAATAATTGTGGTCCAAAACTGAAAAATTCAAAAGGGCGTATCTCCAAAACCGTTCGACTCTTTTCGCCTAAACCTGTACGGTTAGGTTAGATAAGGTTAGGATATTGATATAGGTTAGGTTATGTCAGAGCAGAGACAAATAGTGACCGAACACAAAGCTTGCGACAGGTGTCCACTTTTCTGGCTCAATTCTAGTCGGAACTCATCGAAACCACAACCAACTTTAGGCTGTTGACTGATGAGCGCTAGCTTAGTCTGCATTCGGCTTTCTTACACGCCCAAAGTATGATCGTCAAATTGGCATCGGTTAGCTGAAGTCCGTAACGCAAACTGTAGAATTTTTCTAAAATTCAAACAATACCTTGACCGAAACACCTTTTTAACGGATTCATTGGTTTTTTTGACAGTAGACTGGTGAACAGATGACACACCATCCATCGTTAAATAACTCAGTAGTTTAACGGGCCGTCAAATTGCACAGCTTCTAAACATGCAACGGTTGGCTCACCTGCCGCGTTTTGTGGTGGATCTCGGCTCATCCAATCGATGCCAATTCGATACCTTTTCGCCGAGGAAAACCTGTTTTCGTTTCCAGACCGCGGACTTGCAATCACAGTATTTTGTTGAACTCACCACTCAACAGTATAAGCTATGTTTATCTTTGCTGCCGGTGACTCCCGAGCAAAAATGTAAGCGCTAAACTTGCGTTTTTTTTCTAACACGGGAAGCATACGTACGGTGTGCTGGGTCCAAACACATTATATCATATAGACGGAGTGCATGACAAGAACCTTGAGACAATCTTGCGGTACTTCGCATGTTCACCAAAAATGATCACCAGTCATAAGCCTGCTCAACGATTGCATCAGAACTTAAATTGGTCATCTTTTTTAGGTATAATCTTTGGCAAAGCTGGTGACAAACAAACCGACGCCATTTTGAGAGTGAATGAAAGCTGCACACTGTTTCAAATTTTGTGAGTTATTTGAAGCTTTTTTTTGATCTTATATATATCATACTGTTGTCAAAATGATGGTCATTAAATAGTGTTTCATCCATCTTCGATCTCGATTTTTATAAAGTAGTAATTTTGGATTCAGAGGTTATGTTCGTTTGTTTGTCACCAGTTGGAGGTTCCTCCCCCAATTTTGGAAAAGAACTCGCCCGACTGCCTACTGTAGTGTACGCTAAGTTTGACTCACCCAGCTCAATGTTACGGTATAGGATGCACTCCGTCTATATGATATAATGTCTTTGGCTGGGTCTCTATTTTTTGTTTCTTGGTTATGTTAGGTTATGATGTTTTCCCATTTTGGGGACTACAATCGGAAGTAGGCCTCTTTAACGACATAACTGTCCGCGAAAGCACCAAACATCAGTGTTTTTTAAACTAAATTTCAATGTATTTCAATGAATTTTCTTGATACATATATTAATAACAAGCTAATCATTAGTATTTGGGACGCTGATTTCAAAAATGATATCATTTTCTACTTAACTCGTCCCGATTTTACGCATATTCTACTTTTAAAAAATGTTCGTGATAAAGTTGAAATTGTGGAAAAGCTAGAATATTTCGATCTAAACTAAGGCCAAATTCGAACTCGGGAGGTCAATTAACATCGGAAAAGCTCATGCCTACGCGATTTTAGGTCCAATAATAAGAAAAAATCCCATGTTTGTGTCTAGGGACCTTTGTTTTGTATTCATTGGGGGCGGACACCTATGTCGTTAAAGCGTAAAAATTTACAATCGGGACCGTGTATAAGACTATCTTAATTGTGGGCCACTGAAGTCGCTTGGAAATTAGTAGATAAATAGGTGAATAGATAAATAAATAAATAAATAAATAAAAATATATATAAAATAAAATCAAATCAAATGAAAAGTGAAATGGGGGGTTATAGAGAGAGAAGGTGTGAGGGAGGGGAAGGGGGAGAGGGAGGGGGTTGGGGAGAGGGAGGGGGAGAGGGAGGGGGAGGAGGAGATGAGCTGGAGGGAAGGCACATAGAACTTGTCTAGAGCGTGGAAAAGAGAATAATTTAAAAGACAGCATGGAGAAGGGGGTGCGAAGTGTGTAGGGTGAATGGAATGAGGTGCGGGGGAGGAGAAGGGGAGGGGAGGGTGGAGGGTAGAGTTAAAAGCTCGTGAAGAGGACAAGATCGAGCGGTTCCGCGCGTCGATTTTGAATGAAAATTCGGATCAAATTTGAAGAGTGAACTATGCGCAAAAGATAAGGAGCCGTGAGAGAGAGATTGCGGAGGATTTGGGAGCTGGGTTAGGCGGGACGGGCGATGTGAATGTGGGAGCGGGAGGGGGAGGGGGAGGGGGAGGGGGGAGGGGGAGGAGGCTGCTGGCGAGGAAGAAAATTAAAAAAGAGAAAAAGGAAAAAAAAAATAGAAAAAAGAGAAATGAAAAAGAAGAAGGAAGTAGGCGATACATGAAGATACATGACGCGTCAAGCGGACTTTGAAAGGTTATTTATGATAATATGCAGTTCCCTTTTACTCTACGCCGTCATTAAACGAGCGTGCAAAAGCGCCTCTTCTCTACTTTACCACACTGTCCCGGAAAAATCTATTTTTCAAATTTCCTCATTCCATTATTCCCATTGTGCCCTCTCCTCAATTCCTCTCATCGTGCGAGGGTGAGAGGGTGAAAAGGGATGAGCGGATGGGCGACTGAGGGGGTGCGGTGTAAGTGAAATGTTTATTTCAGGCTGAATTTTTCATTTTAACTGAAACATTATATGCTAGAGCTCTTTCAGACGTAACTATGAGCTTCAAAAGACCCCATTGAATTTCATACCCTTCGGATTTTTCTAATCTACTGTGTCATATGAGACGTTTTTCACTTCCTCTTTTCCATGCCGCAATTGAAGTGTCTCAATTCAATCTGGAAAAAAGAATGATTATATGTGTTGCAATTATTTATTTTGTTATTATTTATTTTGTCAACTTACGACTCAGTCGTGGGTGTTGGTGACAATGGCGTAGCATACAATTTGGCAACGTTACAGTTCGCGTCCATTTAAACCCCTGGAAAAGATCGAAGTGTTGGTTGTTCGGTGAACGCACCTTCACATTCGACCTTTTACGTGGGTTTAATTGGACAAAATACAACGTTGCCATATAGCACGAGTGCACGCTACTCTAACTGGTTGATGAGCCGATAGAAATGATGATAGTAAGAGGGAATGGAGGGAGGATGATCTGTGGAGAAAAAAATTGGGTTAAATTATCCCGAATATAAGCTGATAAAATGTGAATAAATTGGATACATTTTCAGCTGTTTGCTTCTTCCGAATCCCGTCCATAGGTTCAGAAACTTCTCATGGGCGAATACAGGGAATTGTCTTTCTCTCTCTCCTCCCATTTGAAAACGTGCGTTAGAAAAGGACAGAAGAGGGGGCCAAAGTCACGTGATGGCCCCCTCTGCTGTCCTTTTCTAACACATAAGTTCAAATGGAGGGAGAGAGAGAAAGACAATTCCCTGTATCCGCCCATGCAACTTCTCAAGAATACTGAGGTTGAGGTCTTGAGATTATGGGTTTTGACTAGTTTTGAAGGTAATGGGTCTGTTGCAAACTTTTGCTTCAACGATTAAGAGTGTTTGATCTAATGTAAAATCGCCTGAAAAGTTCATTGGTGGCATCAGAAAGTCATAAAATGCAATAATAAACTCACAAGAGGCGTTTAATGAAATCCAAGATGGTGGAGAAATATCGAGCATTTGTATACATGCACCACGAATATCCAAGGATGGCCAACTTTGACAACCTCACTGGAGGTAGAGGTTATGTATTTGTTTACGTTGTGATTGGTTGTGATCGATATTGTGAGGTTGGCTATCCTTGGATGTTCGTGGTGCATGCATACAAATTTGCTCGATACTTCTCCGCCATCTTGGATTTCATTAAACGCCTCTTGTGAGTTTATTATTGCATTTTATGACTTTCTGATGCCACCAATGGACTTTTCAGGCAATTTTACATTAGATTACATACCTTTAATCGTTGTAGCAAAAGTTTGCAAAAGACCCATTGGAACATGATATTTCTGAGGGCTTGAGGTATATTTCTTCTAGGGTTGTCAATCTCGGGGACCTTATTTGGGACTGGCAAAACGGCAACCATGGAAATTTCAGATAAATGCGGAGTGACCTCGTTGACTCTGAACGGCCGCGGGTGGAAAAGTCTTGAGCGTGGTGCATGCCGTGGTATATAATCTCAGGAATGATATTAAACCGGCAACAGAGTAGGAGCGGATGACATTTAATAATGAGTGAGGAATTGAGACTGGTGTATCCGAACTCCGAACGGATCAATTTGACATCGAGCCCGCCCCCGCCCCCCTCTACCTCACATTTCTCCATCAGAGCTTCACTCGATGGCTCCCCCCTTTCCCGGGCACCCTTCGAAAATACCCCGCAGCAGAGTTGCCGTGGCTAATGTAACCGCGCCCTTCCCGGATCTTATGATTGTGAGATTGTAAGGTATTAAAGCTCCTTAGCTTGCTTTTTCGGGAAGGAATTGAATTGATAGGATTTACAAGAAAGTCGCGATGAAACGACACGGACGCGCCCGTAGATGTATCAAACGCGAGATACAGAAATCTTCTCAGGATAAAATTTTTGAAATAGAGATTCTCTTTTATATCTCTTGGAAGGCCGATTCCAACCACCCGCCCAGGCCCCTTCCCGAAGCGAATTAATGTGGAGATCGATTTATTTTTGCTTGAAAATTCATACACATGGGCGGTCTAAACACAAAACTTATACTTCAGCGATTTTAAGCATTGATTCCACACGCACACGGAAAAAAAGATTTGTGAAAATAACCATACGGATACCTGATTTTGGCACCTGCTAGATGTTATGGTAAACTTGATCAGAAACATGGTACATTTACCGATACTTTCAGTAAATTCAACATGCAATCAGGTAACATCACCTAGTACCTAGTCAAAACATAGTATACACTTCTGGTTAACATTACCATAACATCTAGCAGGTGCCAAAATCAGGTATCCGTATGATTATTTTCACCGTAGTTTTTTTCCGTGCACAATAGGTACTGTTAATCTAAAATTGCAACAATAAATTTCGATGGATCGATCTCCTTATATCGCTGGGTTCAACTAACCGAATACGATTAGGAGCCACTAGAAAATAGAAAATCATGGTAATATATGTTACATTTAAAAAAAAATAAGTAATTGCTTTTCACGCCCCTACTTCCCAACAGATCTATTAAACCCACCGACCACAACGGCATGGCACAGACTTATTTTTTTCCCCGTGAAGGACTCTTTACACTGTCTGAGTCTTCCACTTCGGACGTAGAACTAAATCCTTCTATTGGTGTAAAAGAAACAACGATAGGTGTAAAATGAAACTAAATTCCAGTGGCGGTCCGTGGGGAGGGAGGGCTTTGGGGGCTCAATCCCCCCCCCCACTTTTTTGGGAAGGGGGCTTGAAAAAAGCGAGAAAAAGAAGGGAAGGAAGAAAAAAAGTAAGAAAAAAGAAAAAAAAGGAAGAAATAAGAAAAAAGAAGAGAAGAGAAAGAGAAAGGGAAAAAAAGAAAACGAATAAAGACAGGGGGAAAACATTCGTTTTCTTCATCATCTTTCCCCTTTTTCTCGTTACCGTAGTCACGAAGAATTAAACATTTTCAATCACTTGCCGCAAAAAAAAAACAAGGCTCCTGTTGCATTAAGTAAGTCCCCCTTGCGCTCATTTTCCTTCACTCCTTCGAAAAGCAAACAAAAAAAAAAAAAAAACAAACAAAAACAAAAAAAAAGTAATCGATTTTTGCATTTTTTTTTTTTTTTTTACTTTTCAAGCCCCCCCCCCCCACTTTTTGACTCGCGGACCGCCACTGATAAATTCACAATAAAAGCCAGTCTTGGTTTTTGTTTTATTTATTTACCTTATTGTTTGGCATCATGCTGTTTACATTTGTTCATTATTACATAATCTAGGAACATCAATGCCATCTCAATTCTCCCACTCCCTTTCCACAGAGTCACTCGCGCAAGCACCAGAATAAAGCCACATACCTACAAATCCTCGAAACAGTGTATAAGAATAAGAAATGCTTTCAAATGCTTTTAAAATTCAACGACTGACGTCATGGCTCATAATTATTCATACAAACCAAAATGGTCGTGTTTTCACCGCCCCCACCCCCTCTTCCCTTTCAATCTCTCCAGTTATGTTTCTTGTCTTCTATTCTCTCCCTCCTTCCCTTTTGCCGATCAAAACAAATGCGAGAAGCCGTACGGATCTCTGGATTAAAAGGACCGTGAAAATGAAAACTTCGGAGGAGAAAAACATAACAGCTCCGCGCTGCGAGCTGGAGATGAAGAATAATTAATTAGAACTAATTAACCACTGGCAAGATGCACAATTATCGCCCGGAGTCCTTTATTCCTTCTCGATATCTCGAAACGAAAATTTTACCGCAGTCTCAAATATTCTACTATTATTTTCGCTTCGAGGCATTGAATGAATGAAAGGATTCACGTGAAGAATGAACGCAGCTCTTCTGTAAATTCCAAGATGATTTATTATTAAAATTGTATTCTTGTTGGTTTGAACAGAGACTGGACTTGAACATTTCTATAATCTCCTTTATTATCATCTCAGGATTTTCATTTTTTTTCAATGGGGCTGTTGCACACTTTTGCTATAAGCGATTTAATAGCCGATTCTGGTATAAAAACCCCGAAAACTAACGATGGCAGCAGTAAAAACTTCCGAAATCCACTCCTAAAATCAATAAACGCTTTTATTTGTGAGGGCGTAATGGTGGCTGGGGGCAGTAATATTAAAAGACTCCTATCTTAATTTTGTCACTCTCTATACAGACAAGGTAGATTCACAGAATAATTAGACACCAGAGTAGTGATCCACATCCCAAAGAAAGTTGTCTCTTATTATTGGTCACTTCTTGATGGAGCTACAGTATTAATAGACGGGAATCCTCCAATAATACTGCCCTACAAAACCATTACGCCCTCGCAAACAAAAGCGTTTATTGAATTTTAGAGCAGATTTTGGAAGTTTTTAGTGCTACCATCGTTATTTTTGAAGGTTTTTACACCAGAATTGACTATTAAATCGCTTATAGCAAAAGTGTGCAACAGCCCTATTCACCATAACAGCGGAGTTATAGTTGACAATTTGTTTTTTTTTTGTTTTTTTGTTTTTTTTTTTAAATGTATCCCTACTGCCCTATAGTAAAAAAAAAATGTTGGCCCATCAGCTTGTTGATCGGCCAATACTTCTCAATGTTTTTGTTGCAGTAGAATTCTGCTGGCCGGCCATGAAACGTTTGTTGGAAACCAGCAAATTGTAATGGTCGGCAAGTAGAATTGTACAATAGTACATGCGGCCAGCAAAAAATTTGAAAAATGGAACATTGGCTGATCAACAAACTAATGAGCCAACAATTTTTTTTTTCCAAGGTGGAGGTGGCCACTAAGACCACTTATTACGATTATTTTGCATTAAATCATATTCCCTCAACTATCGAATTTCAAACGCCTCTAGCACTTAGCAATATTTTGGACGTTGATAAATTTTCCGAATTTATACTGACGATAAGAAGGCGGGTGAGTATTCAGGTAGTAATGAACTATGTAGCAACAGTGCGACTATGCCGGCTACTCCAACCCTTCACGGTGGCCCTTGTTCTCCCTACCTCTCTCTTGGCACGGAGGATTTCCAAGAACCGACGGACTCTAAAATCTACACACGTCCAGTCAAAATTGCAAACGGTCAAAAATACGAAAAAAAGACGAAATTTTCGCCCTATAGGGCCAAAACTCGGCAAAAATAGTTGAGTTAATTGGATATTGATGAGTCTCAGAAATTCTATATTCGACGAAATATCCTGAATTTAATTCGGACTGAAAAATACGAATTTCTGAGAGTCATCAATATTCAAACTCGATTATTTTTGCCGAGTTTTGGTCCTTCAGGACGAGTATTTCGTCCGTTTTTTCGTATATTTGACCGCGTTAGCAATTTTCACTGGATGTGTGTAAATGTTAGAGTCTGTCAGTTCTTGGAAATCCTCCGTGCCAAGTGAGAGGTCGGGAGAACAAGAGCCACTGCGAAGGGTTGGAGTAGCCGGCATAGCCGCACTGTTGCTAAATAGTGCATTACTACCTGAATTCTCACCCGCCTTCTTATCGTGAACAGATTATAGTGACAGAAGGATAACAAAAAAATGAGACTTATCAAAGATCAATCCAGGGGAGGTAGCGATAACTATTATCAAAAGTGTCCTGAGTAGAACAAATTTTGCTAAACTTACTCTAAAATTTCCAAGGTTTGCCAAAACTTAAAAAAAAAACAAAACAAAAAGGAACTTAGTTAGAAACGTCTTACTTCACATCCTTACTTTTAGTTAGGTATTCACTTTTCAGAAAAATTCCATGTCCCTCATAACTTGTAAACTAGATAGTTTGCTCTTAACAGACTAGTAAAAGTATAAGCATGCTTTTTACACTTTATGTCACTCGGTTCACAACTGTCATAAAATGGAAAAGAAATTTCCCATTTCCGGCATGTTTCAATACATATATTATATTCCGTGTATCGGGTTTTATGGTATGACGCAACAGATCAACACAGCACAAATGAAGATATGAATTCAGTCAGTCACTCCGCACCTACCTTATCTGTTATTTTTAACCCCATCCTCCCTAAAAAAAAAAATCGTGTTTGTTCGGTTTTATTTTTTTTCTCCCCCGCTACCGACAGCTTTTTAAACGTTTTTCCGTGATCGAACAATGTCACGTCACTCTAATTTCATCCCTGGAGTGCACGTACCGACGTAACTGTCTTGTTCCTAACAAATTTCAATCGCCCTTTTTTTATTTTTATTAATATCATTATTATTATTGTTTGTTTGCATTTTTCCGCTCCTCTCAATGGCGGCTCGTGCTATTTGGCAACAATGTTATCCCTCCATTTGATTGTATGTAAAACGATCGATTCGAAAGTGAAGCAGCGCTTCACCAGCTCGATATTTTTACATAGATTCAAATGGAGTGGAGACACTGTTGCCAAGTAGCACGAGCCGCCACTGGCTCCTCTTTGTTTCTAACCGCCTCTCCCCTAGCTCCATTTTTTATAACATTTTAAAAAGAGATGAAGTTTAAAAAATAAGAAGGAAAATATTTTGAGCCTCTATATACACTCCATAATTTCTCTGGTAGTACGTATATTAGTCAGTTGCGAAGCCCTCAATCTGGCAACGTTGGATTTGGCTCATTAGAGCCCACGAAAAATATTTAACTATCTGGGAATCGGCGATGACCAGCGAATTCGACCTTTTCCATTGGTTCAAAAGGAGAAAATTTCATGTTGCCTGGTAGAAAGTCTCACCACTGCGGTATTAAGTAGTTGAAATGAATCGGATCCGCCAAGAAAAAAAAAAAACCCAAAACATTTGAGTATACTATACATAGGCTGTTTCTGTGTGATATATAGGAAAATATTGTGAAATTTATGAACATTTTTGTTGGATTAAAAAAAAAAAAAAAAAAAAAAAACAAGTTGGAACTTGCAACACTGGAACAGTGTTAGCAAAGAGAGCATGAGTGTCGGCCGTAAATCATTGTAAGTGTGGAGTTCCATATTGATAGTACAAAACTGCGACAAAGTCAATCGCAACGCTGCATTTGTGTTTATATAACAGTGATCGCTGTAAAAATAACTTGATAGGTCAAAGTGGGAATGAAAATTTACTTATAGCGTGTTGAAACAGTTGTGCACGAGGCGGGGTGAATACTGTGGTTTTGAAAATCGATTTCGATAGTGATAGTTCCTTTAAAATCGGATGACGCAATACCAATCCTAGCAAGCCGCAAAGTCTAGTTTAGTTATTTGGGACTTTTTTAGATTTCTCTCGCCTGAACCAAAGTCATCAGGAAGGAAATTCTTAATACCAATCCTAGCAAGCCGGAAAGTCTAGTCTAGTTATTTGGGACTTCTATAGAATTTTTCTCGCTTGAACCAAAGTCATCACGATGGAAATTCTTCGTATTTATGGTTTCAGCTCTTTTTGTCTCAGTTTAAAAAAATGAATATTAATATTGATCAAATGTCATCCGACACTCATCAAGGCCCTTAAGGAACGTAATATGAACTTGAAAAAAGCTCATTCGATTTTTAAGGGAGCTTAAACGGTCCATGAGAGACGAAATTCGCGGATACAGAGTATCCACAGCTTATTTCAATGTTCGATCTGACAAGACCGTGCGCCTTTGAAAAATCGATATGTCGATAGTGAATCGATGTATTGCAATTCGGTTTGCACCGGTCGAAAGCGCTTGCTTGTGACTGACAACCTCGAAAATTTCAGATCCATCCGAGTTTATTTAATGACCTCACAGGACCTCTCGCGGCCGCAGTTAGACATTTCTTGTCAGAGTTACGCTAAAACGGGGAGTATTTCCCCCCTAAGATGATATTTTTTGGCTCGAAACTGCATTGGGCCCTCTCGGGACATCATTGGGACCCGAAAAAAAGCGGAACCGATATAATACGGCACACGACTGGTTCGTGAGAGACGAAATTCGCCTTTTTCCAGCCTCCAGCGCCCCTCTAAGGTCGATCTGACAAGACCGCGCGCCTTTGAAAAATCGATATCTCGAGAACGAATCGATGGATTGCGCACTGCGGTTTGGATTGGGCGGTAGCTTCAGCTTTTAGATAATTGTTGAAAAAAATTCAGATCCATCCAAGTTTTTAAACGGATCTTACGGGACCTCCCGCGGCCGCAGTTAGACATTGTACGTGAGACTTACGCTGGAGTTGGGGCCACGCCCCCCCCCCCCCCCCCCCGATATAGACTTTATCGGTCCGACATTTGGCAGGGCCCTTAATGAACTTCATGTGAACTCAGAAAACTCACATATGACTTCTCACGGCGCATGCTAGGTCCATGAGAGTCGAAATTCGCGGATTTTAGAGAATCTTAGATTTCTGACCCTATACCGCGCGCCTTTGAAAAATCGATATCTCGAGAGTAAATCGATGTATCGCAATCCGGTTTGGACCGATCAAAAGAGTAAGCTTACCGGTACTCGCCTTTAAAAATTTTTGGATCCATCTGATTTCATTTTGAGACCTTACTTGAGTTACTTGGATCCCAGTTGGAATTATTTTTTCGGAGTTACGCTGGCAAGGGGGTCGCTTCCTCTCTTGGAAAACTGTGGAGGGGGCCCTTTGCTGGGGTATACATTCTATTTTTCACCTTTTTTTTTTTTTTTTTTTTTTTTTTTTTAATTTTATATTTGTGTCTAATCTAAGTTGGGGGAGGAGGAGGAGAGTACCTGCAAGTCAACCGGCAATTTACTTTTGATAGTGGCTGCGGGTTGAGGGTGCGGATTGCGGACTTTTAACTTGTTGTGGGGTTTACAGGGTGGCCGTGCCTAAACTTATGAGAAAAGAAGGCAACCACAGACCGGAAGAACGTTCAATTTCTGGTTCAGAGACCATGGACAAAGACATGGGCACCCGCAAAACAATTGCCCGGAGGGGCAACTTTTTGAATGTCAATGGAAGGTCTAGGGGACACCACCTAGAGACGGGCAAGTCTAGAGAACCCCCCCCCCCCCACTTCCGCCCAAAATAGAAAATAAATCAATTATCCTTCCAAATGGTAGAAATTGTAAGTGATTGTAGCATTTAGTTGTATCAAAAGTAATTCTATTTTTTACGTGTTTGATATTATGAATAAAGTGACAGCATCAGATGATAGAAATAGTAAAAAGCTAAGTACAACTATTCCTTCTTTATTTTCATTGTCCTGATGAATTCTAAGAGTTAACCTATTTAAATTAACAAAACCAAAACTCTTGCCTATACATTCTCTAATCATGTAATTATCGACCCAGAGGATTCTGAATTTTCAAGGAAGTTCGCAAAATTCTCGTTGCCAACGGTAGTTGCCAATGTAGACACGTTCATACTAGTAGATTTTAAAACTTCTTTCGGCGAGGGAGATGACGGGTGGGAAGGATGATGTCGTCTGAATCAGGAGGGGGTGGGGTAAAAATCAGGGGGAGGTCTAGATCTGGGGGGAGAGGAATCCTGAAACTGGGGGGCGAGCTGTATAGTGGCAAGGGGTGGTTGGGCACCAGTGCTTAGGGGGGGGGGGGGGCTACTTCCCGCCCTGCCCCCCCTAAATTACGCCCCTAATTAAAAATTTTAAAGTAAAGTAAGAATAAAGTTTGTTAACTCTTACTCCTTTCGTTATTATTTGATCTTCGAATGTTCCGATTCTTTTTTATTGTAAAGTTTTGATTTTTCTAAATTAGGGGGGGGGCGCCGCGCCGCCCCTCGGGGAGCGCCCATTGACAGATAAGGGAGAAAGGTAAGTGTGGGAAAGCGCACGGGAATCCGGCGTAGTGTGCCGCAAAAATTACTACCAATGGCGGATCCAGAAAATTCTTTTAGGGGGGGGGGGGGCTTCACGCCTATGAATTTTCAAATTTGCAAGGAGGAAATTTTTGGGATTTTTTCTGTTGAAAAAAGGCAAAGGCTACCGTGAGTTGGGGGGGGGGGCGTGCCTTTCCCGAATCCGCCGCTGATTACCATGTAACACTGGGCCACGATGACCGATGTCGCATAAAACCAGGTAGAAAACCCGTGGAGGGCGTGGCATCCGTGATGGCTGTGAAATTGGGATGAAGTAGATGGACACACATCATTCATGCAATCTGCACAACGCGGCAAGCAACCGTTGTAGGCGTAAGTGCAGTAGTTCTTGGGGAGGGCAAAGGGGACGGGAGGTCGTCGCAAAACCATGGACGAAGATATAACTAAGGACTGCCGACTGTTGTTAGTCCTGTTTTGCTCTCGACCCCAGCGCTCCAAGCAGCGGTCAGCTGAACTACTCTTTCAAGTGAGCGATCCTGGCGATGTGTCCATGCTCACATGCTGTGCTACTGCTAAAACCGTTGTTGGAGTTGGTCTGTTATGGCATGGCTGTCAACTGTTGTCGGCGACCCAAGAGGATCAGATAACTCAGTATCTCAATGGAAGATCGAAAGCAAGGGAAATTCAGAATCAACTTTGGACAAGGTAACAGAAATCATCAGCAAATTAAAATAGTCGCTTGATCTCTACTAATAAAACAAATGTCTATGTACTCTTTCTTGTTTGATTCCGTTTTGAGGTTAACTGTGATGTATAGTATTTCAGTCCTTGATTAATCATTTTCGACAATTCAGGAATCTTTCAAGAAATACTCCAGACGTTTGCTTTTTAGCGGATTTTGCTTCCTTTTAATTCGCTGATCATTTGTTCCCTTCGTTCAATCGTGATTCAAATTACCTACACGGTATACATTTGCGGGAAGGCATGGGAGAAAGGGAGCCGGAGCGGCCACCGCTGCAGCGGTTCGCTTTTAATTGACCCTTACTGCTGCTTGGAGCGCTGCGGTCGCGCTCGAAAACCCGCTAACAGGTTTTAACACGGGCGGAGATAGGAAGTCGGCAGTTCTTAGTTATATCTTCGTCCATGGCTCGGAATGGTCTTAAAATTTTCCTTAGGATTTGATCTAGAACGCAACGTTCTTACATTTTCGAAAAGTTAACTCTAGCTCTCGTAATTAACGATTAAAGGCGGAAAAAGCATGGTTTCTGGACCGCGGAACAGTGGCGTTATCTAGCGGATGAGAATCTTACTACAGGTCGCTGAGGATTCACCTTAAAACGCAACGCCGATCGCGTTCCCCAAACGAACTCTTTTAGCGGACCGAAACATCAACAATAACAGGATTGGAAATTTGAAATCATCTAAATGCATTTTAAATCGCAGAATACACGAAACATGGACACAATCCTCTGATATAAAACCCCAATATCTCATACAGAAAATTTCGTTGAAGTCTGACCCAAATTAGTAACGTAATTACATTCCCAAAAATGCTTAACCTCAATCTTGGCCAAAAACTCCCGCCACAAAGAAAAAAGCGACAAATTGGGAGGACACCGGATTGGCGGAATCACATGGGTCAATCGGTCCTCGAGGACCCGTTCTCGATACTGAAACCAAGCGATCCCCCGAGCGGACCCCCGAACCATGCCGTTCCTATAAGAAAAGCATTATTGACCTTGTAGAAACGATTTCAATAGAGCATGACACTCATGCTCTAAAAAAAATTGACCTATAGAAAGCTAGACCTCACTCTTCAAAGGGAAAACTTAGCTCAAAAGTTCAAATTAAATATTATTACTATACATACGATGCGCCAAAGGAAAAAGGTTTTTTTATATCTTCATCGGTCAACATTTTCAGGAGAGACATTTTTCGAGAAATGAGTCGAAAAATTGCATTTTTTTTTGCCCCGACTTAAATCGCGAAACGAATACATAGCATTCGGATTCATTAAATTTACAACGTTTTTGCCCTTAGAAGCGCTCTCTATACCTATATTGGCGAAGAGCGCAATCTGGCAAAGTTGGTTTTGGCTCATTAAAAGCCATGAAAAATACCGAACTGTCAAGGCATGGACGATGATCATCAAATTCTACCTCTTCTATGGCCGTTCAAATGGACAAAATGTTACGTTGCGTTGCCATAGGATGCACGCTCCGCCACTGTTCACCTATCAAAGCTCTTTCAACGGACGGCAAACTTATGTATCGATGTTTGTTTATTTTAAAGTTTATTTTAAAGCATTTTAGATGAGTGTTGTCACATTTTTGCTATATTTCTGTAGTTTTATAATTTTATTACGTGTTTGCAAACGTTCAATTGTTTTTAATGGGTCTGTTGCGTACTTTTGCTACATCAATATAACTCATTGTTTCTAACGTAAAATTCGGCGAACGATGCGCACATTAAAAACTTTCAAAATCCACTCATTAACCCTTGTGAGCCTAAGGGGGGGTACATTTGTACCCCAGGCCAGTTTTTTTTACGCCATTTTGTCAAAACTGCTCAAAATTTTTTGGGACTTCATGACATTTTAAGTTAGGATACTTAGAACACGTCCACCAAATTTCATTAATTTTTATGAATTTTTGTCGATATTATAGAAATTTAAAGTGTTGGGGAACAAATATTCCCCCCCTTCGTCCTGCCAGTTTTAAGTTTGGAACCATCTATTACAGTGAATTTTACGGAAATTTTATGTAGATTAAGAATATTAAGTCAGATCATTGAAAAAAAATTGGAAATTTATCAAAAATGGAAAAATAAGATGGTACCTCATTTCATTTTTTCCATTTTTTTTATTTTGACATTTTTTTTAAAAGTAGGTGTAAATTTGGCAACATAGCAAAAATTTACTCAAATTTCACATAAATTACTCTCTGAGGGTACTAATTACATAATCCATCCATTAAAGTTTCAAAATTATTGATACTGACTGTGCTGCATGAAAATATCCTTGGGGTACAAAAATACCCCCCCTTAGTCCTTTGTGTTACCGAAATACCTTAGGCTCACAAGGGTTAACTCAGAAAATACCTTCCATGTCAAACAACCCGCACTACACTAGACACTATGTCACCGACTTATAACTACATACATGGAACCATATCGTTTATGTAAACATGAACAGAACTTACAAAAATTGGAATGTTTCGTTTAGATGCGTACATTTCTTATAAAATTTTGTAATCTTTGATAAACCGCAAAGACTAGACAGCAAAGGCAGCTTATATTTCACGTATTAAGAAAGAAATTCCATCATTTTGTAGTTACGATGTTGTTTATACTTATGCACGGCGGTTCCGTCTATGCAGTATAGGATACCGGTGCAAATAGTGTCTAGTGTAGCGCGGGCTGTTTGAAATTGAAGTGATTTCCTGAGTTAATGAGTGGATTTTGAACGTGTTTGATGTGCGCATCGTTATTTTCGCCGAATTTTACATAAGAATCAAGGTTCTATTTTGTTGTAGCAAAAGTATGCAACAGACCCATTCATCTTTCCCAGCGGCGGCGCGGCGCGCGGCGGCTCGTGCAATGTGGCAATAACGTATTCTCTTTATGTAATATATTCTATGTAAAAGAATCGATCTTCAGGAGTCGCAACTGCACCCCCGAGATTTCGATACTTTTTCATAGGTTTAAATGGCAAATAAGCGTGGTTGCCAAATTGCACGAGCCGCCACTGATCCTTCCTTTTCCACCTTGCTATACCTTTTTTACTGATTTTTGCTTCTGCACAGTGAAAAATACTTCGGTAAAATTTGATCACCGAATTTTTTGGTCGCAGGAACCAAAATATTCGGTCTTGAGTACCGACTGCTTCATTAGTACAACCAAGCATTTGGTGGGGGTGGGATTTGGGTTATTACTTACCGATGTCTTCGGCACTTCTAATGAAGTATTCGGCAGGGGCGTGCCGTGGTATCCCCGTGGGGGGGGGGGCAAGACTGCAATCTTGCCGCCCTCCGGGAGCAAAATCATAAATTTAATGACCCTTTTTTTTTCTTTTTCGCTCGTTACAAACTGATTTTGCCACCCTCTGAAATTCATTTTGAGATTTGATAACCTTTTTTTTTTTTTTTTTTTTTTTTGGGGGGTTGTTCAACCTGATTTTGCCACCCCCCGAGAGTGCCGCAAGGGTACCCACATGCCCCTCCCCCTCACGGCACGCCCCTGGTATTTGGAACTTACTACCGAACACATTTTGGTTTCTTCAGCCGAAATCTTTGGTGATCAAAATAAACCGAATCTTCAGATCTAAGAACCGAAGCATTTTTCTCTGTGTGTGCTGTTTGTTTTGCTTTAGCTTTTTATTTGTATTTATTTGTTAAACATGTATGTATTGTTTGGCATCATATACCTAAACTGATTGTTTCGTAACGTTGGGGGAAGTTCGAAGATACCAAGCTCTACCGCTCCTTAAAATACAAGTAAACAACATCCTAGCTCCGCTTGTTGTGCGAGCGTTCCATTACCGATATGCCTGCCGCATCCTCATCCCACGAATAAATTGATGAGCCCCGATCCATTCATGTTACTCGCTTCGATCCTGACAACTTTCCGTCCTTAACAATCACGCCCTAATGGAGAAATTTTCACTTGATCCGAGTTGATTTGGCTTTAGACAAAGGAATCGGCTTCAACACTTCCAGACATCTGAGAGGGGTTTTCTACTCGAAGCAGCTTTAATTCATGTACACCCGCAGGAAAATTGTCACGGGGGGGGGGGGCAACATTTTTGAACTTCAATGGGAGGTTTATGGAATACTATCCATAAAAAATGAATTTACAATTTAACTTAAACTTTAGCTTTAACTCAATTTATAACTTTAAATTTATTTTGGCACAATTTCAACTAAACATTTTTAAGCTATTCGAGTTTTATGAATCAATGAACATGATTTTGACGATCCGGTGATAAATAGATTTGCAGGGGACTCCCCGCCGACTCCCCCCCCCTACCACAAAAAATGGAAAAAAATGAATTTACAAATTTAACTTAAACCTTAGCTTAGACTCAATTTTACTTTAAAATTCAATTTTTGTACACTGGTGAGCTATTGCGGAGTCACATCAATCAATGAACATAATTTTGATGTGTTTAATACTATGATTAGAATGGGGGATTATTTTAAAGGGGGTCTGGGGGTTTCTCCCAGAATAAAATGGTGAGAAAGTATGCCTACGGTATATTCCCAAAAAATTATTTTTTCATTAAAATTTGGCAATAACGCTTCGAATTCTTCAACTGGGTGATTAATCTGCGCCTTAACCCCAGAATGAAGAGAGATTTGTTGACCCCCCCCTCTAAATGCCGCTTCTGGGTCAGGTGGGGAAAAAATTGGAATAAACAAATAATCCTTGCCATTACGTTAAACAAAAGAATTTACTTTCAGCGATCTAGTATACAAGTTTAATAATTACGAAGTAAACAAATCCCAAGTGTTTTTAATTGTAATGTGGAGCTCAAACCCTAGATAAAAAATGCAAAGTGAGCCACTTGAGCATACAATGAGCATGGTTTTCGTCGAAGGTAAAATGTAAGCTGATGGTTAGAGATGTAACGAAAATAAAGCCTATTAAATACGGAATCCAAAGGGAACGGGGTTTGCTCTGTGCCCGGACTTTTATGCTCGCGATCCTATAAGACTTTTGTTTTCATCAATGTTCTTTTTTTTTTTGCTCAACTCCAAAACTCTCTGGTTTTTTCATCTTGGAGATTTTTTATTTGTGTTTTTAGTTGTTCTTATTATTATTATTATTATTATTATTATTATTTTTTTTTTTTTTTTTTTTTTGTAAGCTCCACAAAAAAACAAAAGACCTTCAGGCTAGAATCCAAAAAGACAATGTAGATTCCACTTTTTGATTCAAGTTTATTATTTTTGAGTTTTTCTGTTTATTGATCATCCATATTTCATGAGGTTTCCTTTATAATCACTATTTTCGGAAGAAAATAACCTCTTTATAGCAAGTTCACGTTTAGAAAAAAATCACTCACTGTGTCGAGCCGGCGTTACCAGATTTACTTGTAATTTACTTGATTACTTGATTTACGGATTGCATTGCAATTGATCGAATATAATCGATGTTTCCAAAAAAAAAAAAAGGAAAAAAAATTTCCATATTTTTGTTTAAAGACTGTCGTTTCCAGCAGAGAAGGTTATAACTAAATTTTTGCTTGAACCAATTTAAAGCGATCATATACTTAGACACACCTCTGCACGAGTGTGTGGAGCAACTTCCGAACAATGCATCTATGCAACTACTTAAAGTTATAATGAAATATATAATCTATGATTCATTTTATTTTTTTTTATTTTATTTTTTTATTTGTATTTATTTATTTATAGTTAATATTTACCGTCAAATTAAAGAAACTTACTTTATGACTGTGCATTAGTTCTTGCGATATAATGAAAAATATAGGGGTTCCTGTTTGAAAAAATAAATAAATAAATAAATAAATAATAAATAAACAGTTAAGGAGTTTGACTCCCCCCCCCCCCACCCTTGACGGCGGCATTCAAAAAAAGCTGAAAACGTGTGTCGTCCTCAAAAGAATTACGCCCGCGTTTTAGCGTTTATTCCTCAAATTTGGAACCCTGGTCAAGTCCAAGTATACACTCGTTTTTCTCCTCGATCTATTTCACTTTGTTTCAGTCTTCGCTCCAGATAAAAGACAAACAATAACAAGACAATTTTTCATCGGGCGCCTTCAATTTGCCGTATAGGCAATTCCAACTCCCCCCGAGTACGAACAGTTAACTACCTTCCCTTCGTTATAACGTAAGAGTGGCGTTCTTTTGAAACATCCTGCGGTCCTTGAATGGTTACTTTCATATTTTCATTGGGCATTGGAATGGGCTGCAGGTCTAAAAGGGTTAAAATTGAGTGCGCTCTCTCTCTCTCACTATCTGTATTTCTCTCTGTATCCCACTTTCTTTCTCTCTATCACTCTATCGCTCTCTCTTTCTCCCCCCCTCTCTCTCCCCCTCTCTCTACACCGCTCTCTCTTTCTCTCTCTCCCTTCTCCCCTCTCTTATTTCTCTCTCGCTCTCTCTTTTGTCATTCCTTTTGATCTCTTTTGTTATTTACTTTGATCTCTTTTGTTATTCATTCTGTGTTTTTCTTTCATTATATTTTTTATATATTTCTTCATTATATTTGTCTCGGTAGGATTAATGCGAATAAAAATATTTCATTCATTCATTCATTCTGTCTCTTCCTTTGTCTCCCCCCCCCTCTCTCTCTCTCTCTCTCTCTCTTTTACACTATTTCTTGTACTCTCTCTCCCTCTCTCCCTCTCTTTCTCTATTTCCCCCTCTCTCTCTCTCTTTTACAGCAAAGGTCAAGCAAGGCCAAGACTCCAGCCTTAACGAACGAAAAGCCGTAAATAAAAAAACGGCGATTTTCCAGCACTATTCGGCAACAGTGTTTTGAAAATGGATTGTAAGGTAGTTTGAATCCATTAATCTGCTTGCCTCCTCCAGCGAGTCCTCCTCTATCTCTCGATTCAACCCCTCCCATCCCCCTCCCAACAGCCCTCCTTCCCCACCTATCCACCTTAAGAGTCAAGTTATTTTGATCGGAACATCAATTTAAATGAATGACGGACGAGATCCGGTCATAGACCAAACGGAAAAATATAAATCTATAGGATTACAGGTATCGGAGGCAGAGAGAGAAACAGATTTAAAAGTAGAAGAAAAAACACCACGCCGTCATACCTTTATAAATGAATCGCTTTTAAAAAGAAAACGAAATTGAAATTGCAAGAGAAATGGCAAGTAAAATATAAACCTTCCTCTCTCGAAGTTCTTCATCGCTTATTTCAGACCAATTTTTTCTTCCCTTCCTCCGGTATCCTTTTTATTGGACTCTCAATAAGTCATCTTTGGCAAATTTGGAATGACTACGGTGCGGTGATGACTCGCATAGTGGCGAAGCGTGAAATTTGGCATCTATGTATTTTTCACATACATTTTTTACATAATGTATGCGTATAAATTCACCAAAAAAGTCGAACGCTCTGGTCATCGGCAACGACCAGGCATTTCAACCTTTCCAATGTGTTTGAGTGGGAGAAAAGGAACGTTGCCAAATCGCACGCCTCGCGCGCTACTGGTGACTCGTGATATTTCTACTTGTGTATTGTCTCCTCAAAAGCGGATCGTGAGAATCGATCAGTGTTGCCAGATCGCGGGTAAAAAGCCGTATAGTCCCCATTTAAATCAATGTAAAACGTACGGCTTTTTCACCCCAAACTGGCAACACTGGAATCGATACCGAAGTTTGCTCCATTTCAGGCAATTCCAGGCGAATTCTTTCCAGGTTTCAATCCGACGGATATTGCCACGATGTAGTGGCGGCTCGTGCGATCTGGCAACCGTGCACTTTTGTCATTTAAACGTACGCGAAAGATCGATACTAGGTGAGGCGCTGCGCCTCACCAAGTAATCGATTATTTTACACAGTTTTAAATTGAAGAAATCCATTGTTGCCAAATTGCACGAGCCGCCGCTGCGGCACTTTGCCTGTACCTGCGTAGTTTTTTTTTTGGATTTTTGAGCCCAAAATGAGCAAACTGATGCTGTGAATTATGAAAAAAAAAATCCCCGTAAGCTTATACGTATAGTAAGTGGGAGTGAAAGCACGTGATGTAATATGCATATTGTATATCTGCCTCACACTCTTTGAGGCTTGAGGGAATTTGCGTATTCCATCATTTCTGGCTTTACTTTTGAGTGTTTAGCTTGAAACTTTCAGGGTATCCTCTTGAAGTGTGCTCGCAGGTGCTTACGTTCCTCAAATGTAGACTTTTAGCGGAAATTCATCAGTTTTAGTCAAAACCTGCTGGCGTTTTGTGCAGCGCTAGTAGCGCTCCATCGTATTGAAATCTGGACTCGCTTCGCATAAAATCGCCTTAAAAACAAAAATTGACATTTTATACAGATTATATTATAGATTTGCAAAGGCGAAAATAACGATGCTTTTTCAGCAGAGTATCCCTTCCAATAATCGTAAGTTCCACCTCTGACTGACTCTCTGACTTGTGAAAAAAAAAAATGTCCACTCTTCATGCCCATTTCACTTTTGAACCCAGACCGCCCATGATTTTACGTGTATAACGAATTCGCGGCATCATGTAGCCATAGCCAGGATATTTTCTTCTCTCTCTAAGCCCATTTAACCCTTTCCACTCTCGAGAAGTTTCTTAAATCTTTTAGTGTCTTTGATTATTTTTATTTTTAAATTATTTATTTATTTTTTATCTTATTTTAGTTTTTTTTTTTTTTTTATTTTACTTTAAAATTTTGATTTTAATTTAATTATTTTTTATCTTATTGTAATTTTTTATTTTATTCAACTGCTACCTAATTTTTTCATTTCTTTTAACTTTTTTCTTTAATTTTTCATTTTATTTATTTATTTATTTTTTTATATATTTTTTATTTATTTTTATTTTACTTTACTTTTATTTCCTTTGTTTTAAATTAATTTCTTTCATTTTATTTTAAATTGTTTTATTTTTCGTACGATGTTTTCATTTGTTTCATTTTATTTTAGTTTGTTTCATGTTATTTTATTTATTTATTTATTTATTTTTTTTATTTATTTTTTTTCCAATTTTATTTTTTTTTCCTGTGGTGACTTTCGTTGGATGGATTTGGTATTAGAGTGGAACCCTACTATTTTTTTGTCAAACACGGAAAAAAAAGATCAGTGAAAATAACCATACGGATACCTGATTTTGGCTCTTGCTAGACGTTATGGTAAACTTACCGATACTTTGAGTAAATTCGACATGCAATCAGGTAACATCACCTAGTACCTAGTCAAAACATAGTATACTTCTGGTTAACATTACCATAACATCTAGCAGGTGCCAAAATCAGGTATCTGTATGGTTATTTTTACCGTAGTTTTTTTTCCGTGAATATATCCGACATCGGAGTGGAAAGGGTTAAACGCATTTTTTTTTAGAAAAGAATGGATATAAGGGCTGTCACGTGATTTCAGCCTCTGTTTCTGTCCTTATCTAACACAGTGCGTTTAAATGGGCTAAGAGGGAGGAGGACAATATCCTGGCCACGGCTATGCGCCGTGGCATGCATGAGTCGGACGCTAGCGTTTTTTTTTCCGATGATGCAAATGTCCCTTTTTCCCGCGATAACTTTCGTGCCACGTGGTCAACCACCCGTGAGAGGAAAACTCGCTTGGAATTCGCGTGGGAAAATAACATGTTGACTTGAGCGAAAACTAATGCTTGGGAGAGTGCGGCGAGTTGAGCCCGGCTCACGGCCAGCGACACTGGCGGCACTCAGAGGTATATACGAGTCCGTCGGACATGGAATATTTTTCGTAGAATTTCACAAAACGATTCGATCCATATTCATCTAGGAAAAAATCTGGCAGGATGCTCGAGGGTAAAAAAAAAAACAAAAAAACAAAAAAACCAAAAAAAAAAAAAAAAAAAAAAACCGCATTTTTAGTTGTCCGTTGCGAAAGCTTGCAACTGCCCCATTCCACCCGCAAGTTTCTTTCCTTCGCTATCATGACCACAGCTCGTCATTCGGTCTCAAGTGAGCTTACTCACTCACCTGCTACAAGCTCTGACGCTCACAAGTGACGAGGATGCGTAAGGGCAAGATATACGGAGAGAGAGAGAGAGAGAGAGAGAGAGAGAGAGAGAGAGAGAGAGAGAGAGAGAGAGAGAGAGAGAGAGAGAGGAGAGTGAGAGAGAGGGGGTGAGAGAGGGGGGAGAGAGAGAGAGACACACGCAGTACAAGAGAGAATGTAAAAGAGAGAGAGAGGGAAATAAAGAAAGAGAGGGAGTACAAGATAGAGTGTAAAAGAAAGAGAGAGGGAAATAGAGATGGAGAGAGAGAGAGGGGAGAGAGAGAGAGAGAAAGAGAGAAAGAGAGAGAGAGAGAGAGAGAGAGAGACATGCAGTACAAGAGAGAATGTAAAAGAGAGAGAGAGGGAAATAAAGAAAGATAGGGAGTACAAGATAGAGTGTAAAAGAAAGAGAGAGGGAAATAGAGATAGAGAGAAAGAGAGAGAGAGATAGAGAGATAGAGAGTGAGTGAGAGAGAGAGAGAGAGAGAGAGAGAGAGGGAGAGAGAGAGAGAGAGAGTGAGAGAGGGAGGGAGCGGGAGAAAACCGTATACAAACGGACAAATTCTCCGTCCCCCCTCCAAGCCTTCTCTTTTCCCTTTATCGTTCTCATGCATCGCTCTCTGCTTCCTTCCCACATTTTCCCACATTTTCCCACGTTTTCCCTTTTGGATCGTCCCTTTTGTCCAACCTTACCCCGTTCCATGCCTCCGCTCTGTTATTCCCTCATAGCGAGTCGTCATAAAACCCATTAAGGGGCCCGGTGAGCTAATTTGCTTTAATGCTTGAGCTAGAGTTCCCTTATACACCCTCTTCGCCATCCCTCTCCCCCCTCCTTCGCACCACCCGCACCCCCCGCCCCCCCTAACCATCACTACTTTCTCGAGGGATTCCCAGCGGGGGAACGTCTCAATTTCAAGAAAGTGAGTCTTCTTCGTTGAATTCGCTTGATCTTCTGAGCCGACGAACTACCGGAGTTTGCTCAGAAATCAACAATGTTTGAGTAAACAAATTTCTATGCCGAGCTTGATTGCATCCCTTTAAAACCTCTGCGTTTGCTGCCAGTGACGTTTATTTGCTTCATCTTTTTTATTCATCCATCACAAACGATGACACATGACAGTATCTAGTCTACGTAGACAACTTGCTTTTAACTATTGTGAGTCTTTTTAAGGGGTGAAGGGGGGGGGGGGGGGGTCCATCTGTAGCCCCCCCCCCCAGAAGTTTGTTTGTTTGTTTCTTGTTTTTTTTCTAGCATAATTCTCATTTTTCCAAAATTAATTTTTAGAACTTTTAAGGTACTGATAATATAAACGACCTTCATGACAAATTTTAACGGTTTTTTGAGAAACATTGTAGATGTTAGATGACTTGCCTCTTTGTGTTTTGATTAGGCTTTTTAGGCTTAATCAAAGTTCAAGTTGCGGAGAAAACCCGGTTTCATGAATGACTTATGGAAAATACCATGTCTTGATAGAAAAAGTGGTTCAAATTTGTATATTTTTATCGCAAACATGAAAAATCAAAAGTATGAACTACATATGTATTTTTCCAATTTTGTTGCTATTTTATGAAACTTATTTTTATGTTTTTGTAAAAATGGCCATAAATATTCAAAAGTATAGGTAACATATGAGGACAAATTGTATTAATATATTCAGTACTATGCTTACAGTAGAAAATCTTTAAAATACTTAAAGAAATTACAAAACAAATAATAATAAAAAACTAAAGCCTTTTGAAACGAAAAGCTGTTTGGGGTATTTTTTTTAAACCCCCCTCCCCCCGTTTTATACATTTGTCGGATACCTAGGGCTCACAAGGCGTTTCGAATTACCAAAATTACCATTTTCGAAATTTCCAATAGGAGAATTTTACCTTAAAAGCATCACTGTTCGTCAGAGGTGGACCTAAGATTTTATTGTGTCTACCTCTTCATTCAACAATTTGGACTTATGTGTTGAAAAAGGATAGATGTGCTGACTGACATCCAAGGATGGCCAACTTTGACAACCTCACTGGAGGTAGAGCTAGGTTATGTGTTTGTTTACGTTGTGATTGGTTGCGATCGATATTGTGAGTGTGGCTATCCTTGGATGTTCCAGTTGCATGCATACAAATTGCTCGAAATTCATCTGCCATATTGGATTTCATTAAACGCCTCTTAAGAGTTTATTATTGCATTTTATGACTTTCTGATGCTACCAATGGGATTTTACATTAGATTAAACACTCTTAACCGCGTCGTAGCAAAAGTTTGCAACAGACCGATTGGTTAAGGACCTTATATGGACCTTATTTTTGATCAGGGAGGTACGTTGTATGTACCACATGATGCTAAAATTCACCATACTTGATAGCAGACTCCAAAATCAGGTATGCAGTTGATAAATTCTACCAATCCCCCCCCCCCCCCCTGCAGCTCTTGAGTCAGACTCAGTGTGCTCGCGGTATTATTTTTCGAACGAAAAATCTAACCGAACAGTGAACAGATAAGATAATATTGAGAAGAGAAAAATTATCAGTTCGAAAGTTTCGTTTCTGGATGAGTCAGATGAAAGGCATCAGGCGATCCAGGAAACTTTTCATTCATACAGAGGGAAATGCTGAAGTGTTGAAAAGAGTAAGCGAGTGCGTTTCGAATGAACAGTAGCACTATCAAAAGCGGAGGAGGATGCGCAAGGAGGGGGAGGGGGAGGGGAGAAGGAGGGGGCAGAAGGGGAGGGGCGGGAAGGGGTAGAAGGGAAGAAGCTATATAATAAAAGAAGGGAACATCACAGAAGGAGACAGAAACGACTGCTTGATAAAAAAAAAAAAAAAAAAAAAAAAAAAAAAAAAAAAAAAAACGGGTCGTTTTTTTCTATTCTCCGACCTAAGTCGGGGGTTAATGCTCCAATGATATTTCAACGGCAACGTTGTCAGAGATCATGTTATATTAATCAACGCAAAAAATGCGAAGAGAAACACTTGAGTCCCTGTATTTGAAAGAGTCTCGACGTACGGGGTATAGATTATGATTCAGGGCTGCCCTTTTGCGTATAGTCAATGCTATTTTTCTATTCACCGATGATTTCACCGGTTGAGAAAAGATTGCACAGTCCACTTCAGTGTATTACTGTAATGAACTAAAATACTCGCATCTGTAATCTTTTCTCGACCAGCTGAGTCGTCGATGACTCTAAAAAAACTTGCGGATATTTTAATTAAGGAACGGAGTTTCCACTGATTGAGGAAAGATTACAGATCAGAGTATTTTCGTGCATTACTGTCATACACAGAATTGAACTGTGTAATCTTTTCTCAACCGGTGGAATCATCGGTGAATAGAAAAACAGCATTGATTATACGCAAAACGGCAGCTCTGTTATGATTAGCTTCTGAATTATAGGCTGTCACGGAACTCGAGGAGGCGGCGTCCCAGAGCTGCCGATCCGCGTAGATTTAATGACATTTTTAAATTCACCGATGTTTCCACCGATTGAGGAAAGACTACATACTTCAATTCAAAGTATGACTGTAATGCACGAAAATACTCTGATCTGTAATATTTTCTCAATCGATGCAGGAAACGCCGTTAATTAATTAAAATATACCGGTTGAGAAAAGATAAATGACGCTAGTAGTTTTGTGCATTACAGTAATGCACTGAACTCAGTGGCGTAGCCAAGGGGGTGGTCCAGGGGGTCTGGACCCCCCCCCCCTTGACGCCAAAATTTGTCCTAAAAAAATGTAATTTTTTGCATTTTCAGAAAAAATTGACCAAATTAGTATCTTTGGACCCCCCCTTGACAATTTTCGGACCTCCGACCCCCCTCCCCTAAAAAAATTCCTGTCTACGCCACTGACTGAACTAAACTATGTAATCTTTTCTCAACCGGTGGAATCTATCTTCGGTGAATTTCAAAATATCATTAAATATATACGCAAATCGGCAGCTCTGCGTGCTATATAAGATGACCGTTGGAACACCCCTATGAGAAGGCGTACGCGCCTCCTCGGCGAACTCAACCAATCAGAGTGGACGCCTCCCTTCGCCTTCTTCTTCACTTGGCGAGACTGTTTCATATACAGGGACTCTAAGAATCACTCCAGCTGATCCAAGAAAATTTTCCTTACCAGGTTTTCTTTATTTTTCATTTCATATAATTCTGAAAAATGTTATAGTTTTTTTAAACGTTTGTCCCGTTTTTCAGGAACTACAAAATGGATTTTTATAAAAAACTTTTTGAAGGTCTAAATGTCCGCTTTAGATTGAAATGTGGTTGTTTTGATTTATATTGAATAAAAGTTTCTAGGAATCTTCAAAGTCAAACGGCATCACTTTTCTCGTCTCTTAAAGGCCTTTCAAATGATGTATCACAAGCTATACCTTTACATTTGAAAATTTTTACGTGGGGCCCCCCGAAGTTCCAAAATTTTGGGGTGAAGGGGCCTTGTACCCTTTTTCACAAAAATAGGCATGTGATATATCAAAAGAAAGCCCTTGGTCTGCTTAATTTGAAATAAAAATTTCAAAAATATCCCAAAATATCATTTTTGAAAATAAAAAATTATCTCACGTCGATTAAAAGAGCAAATTATAAAACCTACAAGACAGAATAAAGTTATTAAAAACTCATTCAGTAGAGCCTGAGTAAGCAGGGCAGAAAAATTAAAAATTAAAAAAAATAGAAAATAAATAAAAAAAATACTAAAATGTCATTTTAGAAAAAATGAAAATAATATCCTGTCAATTGAAAGAGGGAAAAAGACCTATACACTACAAAAAAGCTGTTAAAAATTACTTCAGTAGAGCTTGAGTAAACAGGACAGAAAGTTGAATAGATAGAGATAGGCAGAACTGACAGGTCTTCGAATTTAGAGTGTATCGATAAACTGCATTTCTATCATTGTGGCAACAATGCTTTGGCATTGCTCGCGGCAGAATGAGTTGACTGCAGAAGAAAAGAATGAAATGGATGGGGGTTGACCTTCCCCTTTTCCTTTTCCCTCTTTTTCTCCCTCTTCCTTTTTTTGTGTCTCTGACTTATCCTCTTTACCCGAGCCAATAATCTTTGACAAGAGTCGAGTTGGTGATGCTCTAATTAAGAGCTTCGTTTCCTTATCGTCTGGATGACACAGACGAATTATAGCAGTAATCGCGTTCTTCAAGATGAATGTGTCGTTTAATATACAAGACGATGATTGGAGTTACCAGTTTCTAACACGAAAACTGCGGCTATTTCTCAAACAAAAAACGTGCGCTATCCGGGGATCTTGTGGGTCTGTTGCAAACTTTTTCTGTACTCATTTTTCCAGCATTGATTCTTGTGTTATATAAGTATGATAATAAATTATGCAAATAACGATGCGCGCACTTGAAAATCGCAGTGTTGTCAGATGGTGACGATTTATTGGATCATCTTTAATTCTTGAATGGGTCTGTTGCGTACTTTTGCTACATCAATATAACTCATTGTTTCTAACGTAAAATCTGGCGAAAATAACGATGCAAATATTAAAAACTTTCAAAATCCACTCATTAACTCAGAAAATACCTTCCATTTCAAACAACCCACGCTACACTAGATACTATATTACCGACTTATAACTACATAGATGGAACCATCTCATTTATGTAAACATCAACAGAACTTACAAACATTGGAATGTTTCGTTTAGATGCGTACATTTCTTATATTATTTTGTAATCTTTGATGAACCGAAAAGACCAGACAGCGAATGCAGCTTATATTTCACGTATTAAAAAAGAAATTCCATAATTTTGTAGTTACGATGTTGTTTACTTATGCAAGGTGGTTCCGTCTATGTAGTAGTATTCCGGTGCAAATAGTGTCTAGTGTAGCGCGGGCTGTTTGAAATTGAAGTGATTTCCTGAGTTAAGAGTGGATTTTAAACGTTTTTAATGTGCGCATCGTTATTTTCGCCGAAATTTACATAAGAATCAAGGTTCTATATTGCTGTATCAAAAGTATGCAACAGACACATTCAAGTCAATATATAATCTAATCCGTTTTTCTCCAAATCTAGCGACCTTGGTGCTTGAAAACATCAAAACTCACTATAAAATCCTAGAAATCCTAGAACAGGAAACGTCAGGTCACTTTTTTTTTTTTTTTTTTTTTTTTTTTTTTTTTTTTTTTTTTTAAAGTTTTATTGAGTACAAGGCAACTACATGTATTAATCCCAATATTTAAAGCTAGTTATGAATGACTAAAGTTTGGTAAAATTTTACAATGTAGAGCGTGTTGTAGACTACTCAAAAATGACATAATGGCAGCATCAGATAACACCAAAATGCATTAATAAACTCACAAATTGCGAAAAACACAAGACACTATTCACTCCCTGTATCTTTCCACCGCTTGCACGGTATTTTACAGGATTAGCACGGCACGTTCAAATAACCATGACTGAATGTCATCACAGCTGACTTCTCGACGATTCGAAGACAATTCAGTTGACAATATGAACTTTTGTAATTTCTCTGCATTTTCAATCGGAATGATCCAGCGCGCCAGGTGTACTGTTTCTATTATTTTACGGGACATTGTTGGTAAAGACCAGAGTCTGTCAACAGGACCGGTTAATTTTTTGTCTAGTCTTTATCTTTGTGTGTCCATTTGCCGCCCGTTTGGAGTTTTGCAGGGGGTGGCTCTCTATCTATCTAACTGGATCGCAATTGTGACGCGGTTTTGCGGCTGGGGGCAGTGGGGCAGTGCGGTAGTGATAGAATAAGGGGACTGGGGGGTCCCCTCTCTCAGGAGAGTAAGAGAAGGTGCATGGATGCGGAAATTGACTCAGAGCACATAATGTGGCCTCCGTATAAGGCAGGAATTAAAAATGCAAATCCTGTAAACTCCCACTGCTGACTGCTGATCCATACGCGCTTCTCACAGTGTTGCCGCATTTTGAAATTAAACCACTAAACTATACCATTATCTACTAAACTAGATATCAAACATTAAACTGTATCAATTTAGTTTCTCATTTTGTTCTCTTATTCTTTGTTTCAGGTAAGAGCCACGGATTTTACATCGGTATCAGTGGCGCGGAGCGTGCAATTTGGCAACGTTATATTGTATCCATTTAAATCCAATGTAAAAGGTCGAATGCAAAGGTGTTCACCGAACACCCGATAGTTCGATATTTTTCATGGGTTTAAATGAAGGAATTGCAATGTTGCCAAATTGCACGCTATACGCCACTGTTCGGTATCTCCCTCAAGTAATAGTGGACTTAGATCGGACTTCGTCGGTGAGTTTTTCTTTTTACTCGCAAGGCAGGAGCTTATACCTCTGCACACTAAATAAAAAACAGTTTTGAAATTTTAATATTCTTAGCAGAAAGACAACGCTATAGCATTTGTCCATTCTAGTATAGGCAATTCCGAAGGCAATTCTAGTATTTTTACCATAAAATTCTGGAATTCTTATCAGAATCCGGTCACATGCAATACTAGATTTACCTCCGAATCTTCAAGAACTCAATATTTGGCACATCAATATTTTTAAGAGATATGGTTCAATGAGTCTGCTGCGTAATCTTGCTGGAGCAATGTGACACATATTAATTCTAACGTAAAATTTGGCGAACATATTCGTGCGCACATTAAAAACTTTCAAAATCCACTCAATAAATCGGGAAAACACTTTTATTTTTAACCACCTCCGCTACAATAGATACTTTAATCGCCGACAGACACACATAATACATAAGGCAAAACCTGCACCGCTTTCATGTAAAAATGAAAATAATTAACTTACAAACGTTTAAATGTTTTGTTTGGATGGGTAACATTTCTAGTATTATTTTTTATTATTTGTGATAAGTCAGAAAAGACCAATACTTACTGTGTGTATTTAGAAGGAAATTTCAGCATTTTGTGGTAACGATGTCGTTTACAAAAACTCGGTGGTTCCGTCTAGAGCTATATAGTAGCTAGTAGTACGCCGTAAAGTCCCTACATTCTATGAAAGTTGCGCCTTGTTGGAATCCGTCTCTGATTGGCTCTCAGATTTAGGTTTACACGGAGGCCCCAAGAGGCAAATGCAAATGTTGGAGCGTTTATTCACTTTTCGCGCACTCAATTTTATTACACATTTCCAGGACTAGTGACTGCAAAAAAATAATTAGACAGTTTTTCGGTGAAAACTTCCATTTGTCCATTTTTGTCTCGTTTTTTACATGTGCTATAACACCATAAGAAATGGCGGGAAATGAAAAAAAACTTTTATTTTTCAAAATGTTAAAAAAAAATAAGAATTTTTTACTTTAATTGGATTTTTCAAAGAGCAAATGCCAGAAGCTTAGTAAAAATAATGAAATTGGGGTTGAATTGGATACGGGGGCAAATTTTCCCCCAACCATGATTTCTTTTGTTTAATGCATTATAATGAGAGCTGATGGTCTTTTGAAAAATGTTTGAGCCCCTTTTTATGTTTTCTTATAATGTGACACTGGTGATACAATTTGAAATAAGTCAAAATATACATTACAATGTCTGATATACGGCTTTTAACATCATGTGACACCGGTGTCACATTATGCAGGGAAGGGTTTTAAAGGGGAGTCTGGGGGTTTCCCCCAGATTAAAATTTGACGTGAGAAAGTATTCGTAGGGTATTCCCTACAGTTATTTTTTTTATTTCACTGTAGATTTGGCAACACAGGCTGCTCATCGCATCGAATCGGTTTGCTTTGTCTTGCTCTGCTCTCCTCATCGGCTGACTCGTGCCTTCCTTGCGTGGAGTCGGCACACAATTTTATGATCCGATCTCGCCGTCACATGTGCCGACTTATAAAACTTAGGGTCTTCTCTTCGCTTAAAATCCGAATGCGATGTCATTGCTGATTTCTCGGAAAAGAGCGCACCCCGTGTCTTGTGGGTTTTTCAATCCGAGCAGGTTCACTGATACTCTCATCGGCAAATACGTGGGTACTCCCTCGTGCACACATCACTATACCTTGTATCCCTTCCTCAGTCCCTGGATTAGGTATATGGTATATATATGGAGGGGTGGAAAAGGTAAAGAGGCATGAAATCTCCGCGGACTCATTAAGGGTGGTGATGCAACGTTTACATTTCCTTCGAAATGAAATCCGTGCCGTCACAAAGTAGTCAAATTTCCACTGGCGGATCCAGAAAATTGTCCTTCTCTCTCTTTTCCCATTAGAACGCGTATGATAGAAAAGGATAGATAATGGGCAGTCACGTGATTTTCGCTCCCTCTTCTATCCTTTGCTAATACATGCATTATAATGGGAGAAGAGAGAGAAGGTCAAATGTCCACTACATTCAAAACTATAGAAAAGTATCGATTTCTCAGGGGTTTAATTGCACCCCCTGACGATCGATACTTTTCTATAGTTTTTACTGGAGCAGACATCGATGTATCGCATTTCACGAGCCGCCACTGGTGGGCTTTAGCTGCCTTAGCCACCCCTGCGTACGCCACGCCACTGGTTACAACAATGAATATATTACTTGTAGTAGCAGACATTTTCCTTTGGGTGAAGTGAAAGGAATCCCCCCTTAGTCAACATTTCACTGTTCAGTCTCTTTAACACAAACGAAATACACCTTATTGGATAAAAAAAAAAAAAAAAAAAAAAAAAAAAAAAAAAGAATTCTCTCAGTATGAAGAAAGATTGCTGCTTCAAAGTCGTAGAAATTGGAAGATAAACACATCAATTAACTTTTTTAAAAAAAAAAAACAGTTTTGGAAGAATGGGGCTCTTGTTGGAGAATCTTCATGTATAATTCTAATCGAGGTTAAATGAATATGATGCCATTCTCGGTGAATAATAAGAATGGTTACAAAGAATGGATGAATAATATATTGAGATTCGTTATATCATAGATAATTAGGACTAATATCATTTGAAACATTAGGAACCTAACATAAATAACAGGTATAACAGTGGAGGTAAACAGGAGAGGACCACATCAGTGGGAAAAAACGGGTCAAAAAAGGGGAACAAATTAATATTTCAAATATTTATAAGGATAGTCTGGGGGTCTTCCGTAGAATATTAAAGGAGGGCATGGGGGTCTCTCTCAAATTAATTTTGATGTGAAAAAGTGTTCGTAGGGTATATTCCCTACAGTACAGTTTATTTATACTGTCGGCAAGAGTGAATCGGTTTTGTTGCAGCTGCCCTCCATATTGTCCGAATATACTATAGGTGAAGAAGCGGCCACTATCGCAGCAACACTCTCTAGAATGTTTATTTATAGGTATAAGAGTAAACGGGATGTTTTATTAGCCCTCTTTGACCTGCTACCAACTCAACTGAGTTCTGATTCGATTTAAATTCGAAGCCATCTCAAATGAAATTTTCGGTCCAAGGATTTTCCCCGAACCCTCTGAAATAATTAATCGAACATTAGTTGGTAGATTTACGAGTACTTTAGATGCCCCATGCGTATCGGTCGAGCGCGGTGAAGATTTGTTGCCATGGGCAACAAAGACCGCATTCAGCCGTGAGCTGTACCGTATGCCGTGTGCCGAGAATGCAACCTTCAGTCTTCACACAGTATGTTTCATAAGATCTAGCCAAATGCAAAAATAATGAATAATCAAGTATTGTTAGGCGGGAATCTCCCATTATTACTGCCCTCAGCCACCATTACGATCGCGTAAATAAAAGCATTCATCATTGGTTTGAGGAGTGAATTTTGTATGTTTTTAGTGCTGCCATCGTTATTTTTCGAGGTTTTTACATCGGAATCGACTCTATTAACCCTTTATGGACCAAGCCCGAGTGTACTTTATTTTCTTATCAAAAAACACCATACACACATTTTTTTTTTTTTTTTTTTTTTTTTTTTTTTTTTTTTTTTTTTTTTTTTTTCACATTTTTTCAGTCCTCATTCCGGATAAACTCGAATATCGATGAAAACACTTACAAGAAAAGGCTTAGTTCTGGCACCTTCAATCCGTCGTATAGGCAATTCCAACTCCCACGAGTACGAACAGTTAACTACCTTCCCTACAATACACGGAAGAGAGGCGTTCTTTTAAAGAAGTTCTTTCGTCGGGCGCCTTCAATTCGTCGTATAGGCAATTTCAACTCCCACGAGTACGAACAGTTAACTACCATCCCTACATACACGGAAGAGTGTCGTTCTTTTGAACTGACCTGGTCTGTAAAGGGTTAAACCGCTTACAGCAAAAGTGTGCAACAGTCCCATTGTATGTAATCTTTGCTTAAACCGGTTTAATCACCGATTAATCGTAGAATGGCATTAAATTATCGCAAATCGGCAGCAGTGCCGCGCCGCACAAGTCTGGTGAGCGTGATGTGTGAGCGTAAGCTGGATGAGAGAATGGTAATTTGAATATAAACTGGTGATCTCATACAATAAAGGGTCCGAAGATTCGGGTGCTTGTGCCTGTGCCTAGTACGTGATTCGCTTTCCTTCCCAACCAATCCGATTCCAGTATGAAAATTTCGAACTGTGCCGTTGCCTTGTTCCGTCCGCCACCACTCGCCAGCAATTAATCACTCAACAGTGCACAACAAGCCGAGAAGTGCGTATCCCTGCGGTCGAGAAAGGGACAAGGGGAGTGAAATAGGTAAAGGAAGTGTGAGAGGAGAATGGAGAAGGAGTTGCAAAAGAGGGGGGGAGAGAGGGGGCGCACGTCTAACGTCTAATTACACTCCCTCAGCCGTAAGACACACACTTCTTGCGTGAGAGACGTTTAATTCGGGGGAGAAAACTCAATTCAGTGGAAGGGAAAACGCATACGATTTTGAACATTATTGCCAAACATCACAGCAGCGAAACATTGTTTTTTAAGCGTGTCATACATCCAGGGCTGCCGTTATGCGTATAATCAATGCTATTTTTCAATTCACCGATGATTCCACCGGTTGAGAAAAGATTACACACTTTAGTTCAGTGCATGACTGTAATAAACAAAAATACTCGCATCTGTAATCTTTTCTCAACCGGCGAAGTCGTCGATGACTTTAAAAAACTTGTGGATATTTTAATTAATCAACGAAGTTTCCACCGATTAAGGAAAGATTACAGATCAGAGTATTTTCGTGCATTACAGTCATAAACTGAACTGAACTGTGTAATCTTTTCTCAACAGGTGGAATCATCGGTGAATAGAAAAATAGCATTGATTATACGCAACACGGCAGCCCTGTATATACTAGTGGCGTAGCGTGCAATCTGGCAATATAGTATTGTGTTCATTTAAACCCGAATAAAAGGTCGAATGCGAAGGTGTTCACAGAACACTCAATAGTTCTATCTTTTTCACGGGCTTAAAAAAATGGATGAACTCCAACGTTGCCAAATCACACGCTACGCCACTAATATGTATGGTATGGGAAACTTCTTACCCTCGTTTCGCAGCATACAATTTATACATTTATTACAATGTAAGAGGCGCTCTCTGTTGGCTGTGTATGTTAGACGGGAGCCAGGGTGAGTTGGAATTCAGGAATTTCATCCAGACTCCAATGCTCGGGTAGTATTGTGTATTTTCGGGAAGTTTTGTTGTATTTGTATATTTGTATATTATTATTTTATTATTTATTTATTTATTTATTTATTACCAATATTAATTTATTACCCAATTTATTTATTTATATACACGGAAAAAAAAGATTAGTGAAAATAACCATACGGATACCTGATTTTGGCACCTGCTAGATGTTATGGTAAACTTGACCAGAAGTATGGTACATTTACCGATACTTTGAGTAAATTCAACATGCAATCAGGTGACATCACCTAGTACCTAGTCAAAACATAGTATACTTCTGATTAACATTACAATAACATCTTGCAGGTGCCAAAATCAGGTATCCGTATGGTTATTGTCACCTTAGTTTTTTCCGTGTATTCATACCAATTGATTTATTACCAATTTTTACTATTTGTTGTTGTGTATTTTGTTGTATTCCATTGAGACATTTAGATTTGCTTAAAATTTTTATTTGAAGTCATGTGATGCCTTTACTGTCTTTATTTAGTCCTTTGTAGCTCATTTCAGAAGTGTAGAGGCGCACCTAGACCATAGTCATTGTCGAATTTTCAATTTTTATTCCTTCAATTCAAAACAAAACTTGCCTCCAACTATAAACTTTTGATTATAAAGCGTTCTTCTATGAAAAGCCAATGCTCAAATTCATTTTAATTCATTTTCAATTTGTAGCAAAAGAAAAAATATTGAAAAAATGCCTAAAAATTATCGATCTGGGTGCGCCTTAAACTTCTGAAACGACCTTTATATTAAGACACTTAGAAGCAGTGGCGTCGCGTGCAACTTGGCAACAATGTATTCTATCCATTTAAACTCATGTAAAAGATCGAATTCAGGGGGTGCACAGTGCACAAGGAAAATTCGATATATTTAATGAGTTTAAATGGAGTGGTTGCATTGTTGCCAGATGGCACGCGACGCCACTGCTTAGAAGACAAAAAGAGTACGCGCAAATGCAACAGGTTTTACCAGCCACCCTTAAAAGAGCGGCAAAATAGGGGAAGAGCTATTTCACGCACGAACGGAAAAATAAGATATTTCTCTATCTGACTCGATAGGTGGCATTCTTGATAGTTTGATGTGTCGGAAAAACAAGTGGGCGACTGTGTAGTGTTTTTCTGAAGCAGGGGATCATATCAATCCAAAACGAGAGAGTGAGAGAGAGAGAGGGAGAGAGAGAGAGAGAGAGAGAGAGAGAGAGAGAGTGAGAGAGAGAGATGGAGAGAGATGAGTGGAAGATGGAGAGAAACAGAGAGAAACGGAGAGAGAAAGGGAGAGAGAGAGAGAGAGAGGGAGAGAGAGAGAGAGTGAGAGAGAGAAAAAGAGAGAAAAAAAGAGAGAGAGGAGGAAAGAAAAGAGGGGGAAAGGGGGGAGGGAGAGAAGGGTTTGGGAAAGAGGGGAATGAGAAAGAGGAAAGAAAAAACAGAAAAAAGGGAAGGGGGGAAAGGAGGGAAAGGGAAGGAAGAAAAATTTTTTAAGAGAGGAGAGAAAAAAAAGACTTATGGTTCCCCTTTTTTTGATGGCGGCCCCCCCCCGGTGAATGAAGAAGGGAGAAAAAATGTTTTTTGAACCCTCTTCCCTTAGAATTTTTTTTTTTTCCCACCACCCCCCCCCCCCCCCTTTTTTTTTTTTTCCCCCCCCCTTTTTTTTTGGTTTTGGTTTTTTAGCCCCCAATCTTAAAGTTTTTCTTCCGTTTTTCCTCTCCCCCGTTTCCCCCTCCACCCCTTTCCCCTCCCCCCCCTCCTCCTTTTTCCTTCTCCCTTCCTTTTTTCTTCTCCTTTTTTCCCTTTCATGCCTCCCTCTTTCCTTATCTCCCTTTCTTTTTTCCCCCACTCCCCGTTTTTTGGCTTTTTTTCCCTATTTCCTTTTTCAATTTTATCTCTTTTTTCTCTCACCCGGGGAACTTTTTTCTCTCTCTCTTCTCTCCCTCTTTTCTCCCCCTCTCCTTTTTTTTCTCTTTTTCTCTTTTTCTCTTTCTCCTTCTCTTTCTCCCCCTCTCACTCCCTCTCTCACTATTTATTTTCTCTTTTTCTCTTTTCCTCTATTTTTCCTTCCCTTTCTCCCTCTCTCACTACCTCTCTCACTATCTCTGTTTCTCTTTTTATTTTACTCTCTCCCGCTGAATCTCTCTCTTTCTTTCTCTCTCATAGTCAACCTTTTTTTTCAACTGTCATCTCTCTCGTCCTATCTTATTTTCCGTTGAAATCTTGTAAATGTCGTCATCTATTTACCGATTTTCTTCCTCCTTCTTGGCAACTGCAACGTATACGTATACACCCGATCAGTGGCGTCGCGTGCAATTTGGCAACAAGGTATCCTATCCATTTAAACTCATGCAAAATATCGAATTCAGGGGGTGTAGTGCACAAGGAAAATTCGATATGTTTAATGAGTTTGAATGGAGCAGTTGCGTTGTTGCCAGATGACACGCGACGCCATGCACCCGATAGCAAAAATAAAAACGTCTCTTTGCACTGATCGTAATTTTTATGACAATTCTTTTTACTGTTCACGGTATTTGTCGCAAAAATTGCCTGAAACGTCCATTGATGGCATCAGAAGTTATAAAATAAAGTAATAAACTCACAAGAGGCGTTTAGTGAAGTCCGAGATGGCGGATAAATACTGAGTAATCTGTATGCATGCACCGTGAACTTCCAAAGATGACTAACTTTTACAACCTCACTATAGGTAGAGATCATGTGTTTGTTTACTTTCTGATTGGTTCTGATCGATATTGTGAAGTTGGCTATCCTTGGATGTTCGTGGTGCATGCATACAAATTTCTCGATATTTATCCGCCATCTTGGATTTAATCAAACACCTCTTGTGAGTTTATTATTGCATTTTATGATTTCTGATGCCACCAATGGACTTTTCAGGTGATTTTACATTGGATTAAACACTCTTAATCGTTATACCAAAAAGTTGCAAAAAGATCCATTTCCTCTGAGTTAGTTATAATAATTTTTGATTTAAGGTTATTAAAATGAGACACACAAACCAGAATCAGATCGTCCATCCTCTCGACCTTTCGGATAGGACTTGTAACATGGGCGGATACAGGGAATTGTCTCTCTCTCTCTCTCTTCTCCCATTTAAAAAAGTGCGTTAGAAAAGGACAGAAGAGGGGGGCCCAAAATCAAGTGAAACCCCCTCCACTATCTTTTTCTAACACATAAGTTCAAATGGAGGGAGAGAGAGAAAGACAATTCCCTGTATCCGCCCATGACTTGTAACACGTATCAGCCACTCCATTCCTATAACTCGTTGGAAGATCCACTTCGGTCGTTCTGTAAAGGCCTTTGGGCAGCGTCAAGGATTTGAAGAAAATATATTTAATAATTCCAAATCGGAAAATCTAAAAACTTCGCAAAATATGTTCAGAAAAATCCGCGATCTGATCTTGAGTGCGTCGTGTCGGACGTCAAGCATCCTGGTATACCCCTTTCCCTCCCCTCCCCTTTACCCCCCCCCCCACCCACCCCATCGGCGCGGTCGTGCTTATAGTAAAGCTTCCGATAAACAAAACTGATTTACATTAAGTACCGAAAGCGCAGCTTCAACGATGCGCCCGCCGCATCCCTCCCCGCATCGAATTCAAACAAATATGTATGCAAGACATACCCGGGGAGGAGGAGATTTTGAAATGGAGGAAGTGTATCGGCTCTAGGCTCTATTTGAAGACCCCCCTCCAACACCCAACATCCCCTTAACAGCCCTCCTTTCCCACCACTCAAAGCCTTTTCCCTCACCGGCGCTCACCACTCCGACTTTTAATTCTCCGCGACCCGAGCCCCGAAAGACTTGACCATGCCGGGTATTGCTTCTCCCCTTCCTTACGCATCAGTTTGTGAATTGTTGGATCTGATCGAATTTTTTATGTAAGCGTTTAAAATTAAATTTCCGATTCTTTGCAGCTCACTGAAAAAAAGAAAATGCAAGTTGGCCAATCGATGGGAAAAATGATTTTCAAAAAAATATTTGTGAAATTTCAAAAGAAATTTACAGGAAGATTGTAAAATATTTGTTTTTCTGCCCACAAACAAATTGTAAATTTTACAAAATTTTGCCAAACATACAATCTGGGGTATCTTTCAATCCAAAAGATGAATTTTCAATCAGGATTGTTTTACCAAACAAATGTGACATAATTATTTGGAGATTAAAACATTTTTTTTAAGAATAATTTAATTGTAAATTACAATTTTGAAAATCACTGGATTTTATTTTCAAAACCCAAAGGTAAAATTTAAAATTGATGTAAGTTTTCCCAAAAATGATGAAAACAGCTTCCCTTTTTGGCTAATTTGATTGTTTCTTTTTAGTGTGTTTGGACAAAACCATTAAAAATGAAAGAAGCCTTCAAACAAGGTAAAATACAAAACCATTATGTCAAAATTTTATCCAAAACAAAGCTAAACCTTTTTTATTAAATGTTCTTTTTCAGTTTTGGGGTCGATCATCACCCCCGGGCCCGGGGGCCGGGCCCCCCCGGGTTCCCTCAAAAATTTGTTTATTGTTCCCCCCTTCACGTATTTTTTTTTTTTTTTTTTAATAAAGTGGCAATTTGGAATGAGGACAAAAGGGCGATAGCTCCCGGAAAAACTGGAAAAATGTCAATTCAGATTTGCAAAGCTCCACTGAGTCGGAATGAATACAGCGGTAGAATTTTCGATTAGTTTTTGTCGGTTTAGAGACAGTAGGAATAATGAAAAAAAAAAAAATACTAAAATAAAGAAAGAAAAACTACATACAGCTTTCAATTTTCGTCGTGAAATTGACATCAAAGCAATATCATGTACTCACTTAGAGAGTTTTAATAGGGGGAAGAGAGAGAGAGAGAGAGAGAGAGAGAGAGAGAGAGAGAGAGAGAGAGAAGAGAGAAGAGAGAGAGAGAGATAGAGTAAGGAGAGAAGAGAGAAGAGCAGAGAGTGAGAAAGAGAGAAAGCGAGAGGGATAGAGAGAGGGAGAGAGAGGGAAAGAGAGAGAGGGAGAGAGAGAGAGAGAGAGAGAGAGAGAGAGGAGAGTGACAAGAGAATAATGGAGAGGGAAGAGAGAGAGGAAGAGAAGATGGAAAAGAGAGAGAGGAGAGAGAGAGAAAGAGAGAGAGAGAGAGAGAGAGAGAGAGAGAGAGAGAGAGAGAGAGAAGGGGGAGAAAGAGAAAGTGCGGAATAAAAACCTTGTCTGCAACTCGTAATGGGCAAATGGAATCAACTCACGAAACAAGGTTGATGAAACAAACTTTCCACCTGAAAAGTTTCCCCGGTTGCGTAAACATGGAACATAATATCAGAACAATGCGACATATATATAAGAGCACCGGAAAAGTTGGATTGTTCCAGTCATGTCGTCAACTTGAGAAATGTTGCGGGGAAATAAAATGCAGAAATTGTTGTTTGCGTCGACAGTGTGCATTGCCGTATTGCAGGTGAATGCAGACTGTTGAAAAAACTGTTCTCCATTTTGAAATTCACCTCCGATCAAACTTTTTCCCGCAAATTCTGAAATGAAGAATGATTTTTTTTTTTTCCAACTCTACATATGAATAAAGTAATAGTGTATTAGTTGCTTGTTGAATGGGCGAGACTTCGCAAACAGAAGCACTGCTTTCTTCCTCAGTGATTGGATTCAACGGGTGGTTTGAACTTTCACCCACATTTTTGTGTATTATTGATATGATCCGGCTACAAGGCAGTGACGGGCATGATAAATAACTTTTCCTAAAAGTGGGATAAATACGAAATTGCAATCATCAATAATAATTCAAAAATCGGATTAAAAGCAATCTGCAATCTCTGTACAAATAATCCATTACTTCTATTTACCAGCACGAATGCCCTGTAGCCCACTAACTTTTTCACTCACTTTGTTGCCACTTTTTTCAAACTTCGTTGCGAATTGTTCATAGCAAATAAAGGAACAAATACATTATCAGAAACTCAAAAGAATCGTTTAAAAAATAAAATAAAAAATAAAAAAAGCAAATGAATAGGCGATTGACATTTTAATTTTTTTTTTTTTTTTTTTTTTTTTTTTTTTTTTTGTCTTATACTTCTAAACAAGTCGTGCGATGCATCAAAGTGCAAGCCGTGTGGCTTCGAACTGCTTTCCAAACTTTCATATGCGGAAAAATTTATAATTATTTGTTCGGAAAAATTTAAACTTCAGAATCATTTCCATATTGGTGATGAGATGCTTCGAAATTTTTGCATGTAGTAGTGTCGTGTTACCTTTAACCCTTTCACGGAACGTGGTACACATTTGTACCATTGTATATATTATGGGATTTAATGTAATTTAAATTTACATTTTTCGAAAAGTTGAGTGATGACCCTTCAAAGTTCTTGGAAAATTGTCCTGATTTGAACGGTCTGAAAAGATCTCAAATTCCAAAATGCGTTCACGAAAGCCTCAGGGGTTTCAACACTTTCAAGTGCTTTCAACGTTATGCGTCTAAACAAAAGCGGATAATTATGATGTGCCAGCTTGCACACGGGAGTAAAACCAGAAAAACCGTATACGCTTCTTTTAAGTTAAAAAGTATATTTGCATCTCATTTTCATATGCAGCAAGCCCTCTCGTTAATTTGGGTGATGGACGTTATAGAAACACTAGTTCAATGCATTTTAAGTAAGAGATTCGGCTTTTTTGCAACTAATGCCTGAATTATACGTCTGTTAATAGAATTGTCTCAATTGATTTTTATGCGGATTTTGTTGTAAAAAGCGAGCTAACAACGAGACCTGTAGTTTGTTTTCGAATTGATTCGACATCGACATTTACCTCTAAAAGTAGTAAATTTTACTTGTCGAATGGTTTTTTCATCTTGCTATATTTGATCGAATCAGAGCCGCACTTTTTTTCAATCGGTTACGGATCGCACAATGCATACAGCAATCTCCTGTGAAAAGTGTACACTTATGAACATGACCATGATTTACATGCGGGGAGGATAGGAACAAACAACTCCGCTTATCGAAGGCGAACTCGGACATGTGATAGAGCGCGACTCAAATATACAGGGTGAGGCTCAAACCATGGAATTGCGCCAATCCTGTAATTGAAGCCTCAAAATTTTGATTTGGCAGAAAACACTATATTTTTCAACTTTAATGTAACATGTGGCACATCAATCGAAAGATCTTGATTTGTCCTTTCAGAATCTGTAATATTTTTTGAAAAATCCTCAACAGCGAACCAAAAGGGCCGATTCAAAGAATTTCCAAAAATCCCCCATAACTCAAAATTTGGGGTTTTTTTGGAAAATATTGAAAAGAGCAGAAATGTCGGCAATTTCCTCTACTTTAAGATTATCAAGAAATTTGTATACTTTAATATGAGATTTGTTCGAGAAAACTTGAAAAATTTGTTTGAATCCTCCCTCCCAAATACGCCCCAAGGGGCTTTCGGGGGCTTTTGAAAATATCAAAAATGAAAAATTTGGGGTCTTATCCCTATCTGACTTTTTTGTTTCAAATCATTTAATTTGGCTCAGTAGTTTTCGAGAAAAATGCCTGGTACGGGTGCTCTGGCTCACCCTGTAATATTCAAAAGGGTCTCAAACGAGGGCAAACCAACAGGTGCGTTATCTTTTCGGTCAAGTTCCACTCCTTTCGTAAGTTTGACAACAGCGAACCGCGGTCTACTGAGCTCAGGATGGAAACTCTGTGGCGTAGATGGGAATGTTTACCGAACAAATAATGACCCTTTGTGTAATATTCGGGGGCAGTCAGAGCGACGCAATTGATTGATTCGATTGATTTTATGTTTTCAGGTAAGTGCAGGAATCGCAAATCGTAGAATCGTGTTTGGTTGCGGTCGCTTGAGTTTTAGATTACATACCACGAAAAGGAGGCCACGCATGATTCAGACGAATAGTTTTTGTGATTAATTTCCCTGTGGCCTCATCAACCATCCGATTATAATGAGTATTCTCTTTAAAAAAAATCCCCCCTCCCACCTACGAAACCTCAAACTTTATTCCAATACATTGGGGCAAGTTTGGATTTTCAAATTCCTTTACAGAACACTCAATGGGTAGTGGCGTAGCGTGCAATTTGGCAACATTGCAGTTCGTTCATTTAAACCAGTATAAAAAGGTCGAATGCGAGGATGTTCACCGAACACCCAATAGTTCGATATTTTTCAAGAGTGTAAATGAATGAACTACAACGTTGCCAAATTGCACGCTACGCCACTGTCAATGGGGCTCTTGCAAACTTTTGCTGTGAGGAAATAAATAGTCCAATCTGATGTAAAAACCAGCGGAAATCACGAAAATCACACTGAGAAAATCTAAAATTCAGTAATAAACTCACATAACTGCTATAATGGCAAGTTAGTAATGGCTGTTTGACGCAGGCATCATGGAAGATTCCTGTCTATTATGTCACTTTCTCTACGGAAACACAGAGATATGTCTCTTTTTAGATAGGAATCTCCAATGATACCTGCGTCTCTCCACCATTAAGCCCGATTCTGAGAGTGACTTAAAATTCGTGATTTTTTATGAACTCAGCGTCATTTTTACAGATTTTTATGCGCGAATCAACTCTTTAATCCCCTATTGCGGAAGTATGCAATAGCACCATTCCCTACATCTGATCAATACTTTTGTATTCAACCAGAGTCGCTCAGCTACGAAAACAAATTTATAAACGAACCATGATTAAAAATTCTCCTGTACGATCATGCGCGCCAAGATTGTTTTCTTCTGTTTTTCAAGTAAAAGTTTGTGCACATAGTGCCAATTTCATCAAAATATAAAAAAACGTTCAAAATTAGTAAATAATGTGACTCTTTCGATGAGATTTTGTTTACTTTCCAATTAAGTGATTTAACAATAATAATTGTATACTTGGTACAATAAAGATGGCTTTTGAATTATATGATTGTATTGAGTGTCGTAATGATTCACAGGCATCAATTCGGCTCTTCCGATGTTGCAAGAGTCGACGTAATTTTTTAACGGAAGCGGATTTTTCTCATCGACGGAACCATACGAGATGGATCGCCTGGGCCCAAATAGAGTACCGGACGGACAGTCCTCTGGGTTAACGTAAAATTGGACGCGAGTTGTGTCTCCACCAATCAACAGCGAGGATGCGCGACTTAAAAACAGTGCTGTCAGATTCGAGGGTAAAAAGCCGTATCGTCCCCATTTAAATCAATGTAAAACGTACGGCTTTTTCACCCCAATCTGGCAACACTGCTTAAAAATGGCACCCAGAAGCGGCCTTTCCGCGTTCTCTGTTTGGACCCTGGACAATTATTTTTCTAAGATCGTTAGTTCCCATGAAGAATTTTCTATGTTTTTCTGAGCTTTCTCTCGTTCAAAGACGCATAGCAGTGAATTGGTACACAATATGTATCAAAAGTCCTTACAGACAGGCCTACGCCCCAAAAAAAAACAAAAAAAAAACACGTATCTACTTACATTCATTTTGATAAACAGCAGGTTTGTTGTTGGCTGCTGCAGGTCGGCCAAATAGTGTACTATTTTTTTCCAAAAAATTCTGTGAGCTATACAAGCTATCGAGCAAATCTGTTTATTATCGGAAAGATCGAGGTACTATGACTTTCAAAAGAAATTACCCTGGTCAAAATTTTTACGCCTTCAAATTTTGGTAACTTTGAGCAATTTTGTAACTTTCAAGTGTTCAAGTACTAAGCAGAATGCACATTTTTAGAGAACCTAAATTCTACTAGAAACAACGGGAAATTTAACAATTAGAATTTCAACCAGGACGCTTTCTTTTGAAAGTCATAGTAGAACTATATTTTCATCTTAGGTGTGGTGAAAGATTTTGGAGACATACTGTACCAACAGCGAGAAGCGAGCTGTCTTTGCGGAACATCGCCGAGGAAACATTTCACAAGTGACACCTCGTTCATCATTCAACTCTCTCCACCTCCTATCTCGGTCGTACCTATCCTAAATCATACATCATACCGTTTCTGCTGCCATCTGGTGGCATGGACTTGCGCGTGCAGCTCTCTAACCGGCGAAGTCAATTAACGGATGGTGTTTCGCGGTGAAGCATAATAAAAAATCAAAAAGTCCAAAAAGATACAAGCTTCTGTAAGGACTTGTTGTTTTCCACTAAAACTGCTCATTTGGGAGGAAAGTAAGAACATATATAGAGTAACTTCATTTCCTCTATCCTGGTTTTTCCTTCTTCCATTATTTTTACTTCCACATAAATAACAAAGTTAAAAATTGAAAAAGTATTGCGATGGCGCAGATGTCTGTCCGTCTGTATCCTAGCCAGAGCTGCCGATTTGCGTATAATCAATGCTATTTTCCTATTCACCGATGATTGCACCGGTTGAGAAAAGATTACACAGTTCAGTTCTGCGTATGACTGTAATGCACGAAAATACTCTGATCTGTAATCTTTCCTCAATCGGTGGAAACTCCGTTACTCAATGGGGCTATTGCACACTTTTTCTATGAGCGATTTAATAGTCGATTATGGCGTAAAAACCTCAAAAAATAACGATGGCGGTACTAAAAACTTCCAAAATCCACTCCTAAACTCAATAAACGCAGTTATTTGCGCGAGCTTAATGGTGCCCGAAGGCACTAACAATGGGAGATTCCTATCTTAATTTCGTCACTCTTTCTATGCTGAAAAGCAGGATGATTCACAGAGTTATTAGTCATCAGAGTGATGATCCACATCCGATGAATGGTGCCTCAACACCTAGTGACACCGGTATCAAATGAAAGTATAGTCTCTTATTGGTCACTTCTTGATGGAGTTTCAGAATTGTTAGATGGGAATCTCCCATAGTTAGTGCCTTCGGCCACCATTACGCTCGCGCAAATAACTGCGTTTATTGAGTTTAGGAGTGGATTTTGGAAGTTTTTATAGTACCGCCATCTTTATTTTTGAGGTTTTTACGCAATAATCGACTATTAAATCGCTTATAGAAAAAGTGTGCAATAGCTCCAATAAAATATCCGCAAGTTTTTGAAGTCATCGACGACTCAACCGATTAAAAAAATATTACAGATGCAAGTATTCTAGTTCATTACAGCCATATAGAATTGTGTAATCTTTTCCCAGACGATGGAATCATCGGTGAATAGAAAAATAGCCATTGATTTTACGCAAAACGGCAGCCCTGATCCTAGCATGACCTTAGAACCAATCGTCCATATGCATCCAAATTTTGCAGAGAAGTTGATTTCAACATTCCTCAGAGGGACTTCTTTTGGTTTTTTTTAAATGGAGCTGTTGCAAACTTTTTCTGCAGGCTTATTTATTAGTTCATTATTGGGTAAAACCCTTTAAAAGAAACGATTAGCGCGCACGTAAAAATCACGAAATTCACTCCCAAATCTCATAAAATGCGCTTTAAAACGTGTTACCATAATGGCGGCCGTTGCCGGCAATTGTACGATTCTTCTTCTTCTTATGTGGTGTCACGAGAGCACCTCGCAAGGATGGAACTGATTGAGATAGGGAAACCCAATGTATTTATAATCAGCGGCAACGGCCGATTACGTTGGTATTTTTAATGCGCTAACGTTATAGGGTTTCACCCCATAATCAGCTATTAATAAGCCTGTAGCAAAAGTTTGCAACAGCTCCATTTTAAATGTTAAGCAAGTTATGAAGAATGAAAGGCTTCCATTGAGATCAATGGGAAATAGGTAAACATACAGAATAATTGGAAGATTTCAAATATAGCTGTTTGAATTTTGATTAAAATTTGCAAAAACATTCTGCAACCAGCCTACTGTAAAATTAACTATTAACACCTCGAGCCCGAGGGAGGTATTTTAATGAGGCAAGCACGGATGTTCAGAAAATAAAAAGCAACATAGAGCAACGGTTAAATTTTAAAGAGAAATATAAAATAGTTATGGTAACATGTAGTAAATTTTCAAGAAAATAAGGAGGCACATATTGAGTGTGCTGTTTGCCCAATGACACACATTTTTCCGACAATGGGTCTGTTGCAAACTTTTGCTACAACGATTAAGAGTATATAATCTAATGTAAAATCGCGTGAAAAGTCCATTGGTTGAATCAGAAAGTCATGAAATGCAATAATAAACTCACAAGAGGCGTTTAATGAAATCCAATATGGCGGATAAATATCGAGCAATTTGTATGCATGCACCACGAACATCCAAGGATAGCCAGCCTCACAATATCGATCACAACCAATCACAAAAGTATAAAAACACATAACCTCTACCTCCCGTGAGGTTGCCAAAGTTGGCCAGCCTTGGATGTTCACGGTGCATGCATACAGATTGCTCGATATTTATCCGCCATCTTGGATTTCATTAAACGCCTCTTGTGAGTTTGTTATTGCATTTTATGACATTCTGATGCCACCAATGGACTTTTCAAGTGACTTTACATTAGATTAAATACTTTTATGACATTCTGATGCCACCAGTGGACTTTTCAAGTGACTTTACATTAGATTAATCATTTTTAATCGTTAGTTTAAAGTTTGCAACGGACCCATTTTCCTATTACAGTGGCACCTGTTTATAACGGAACCTCGCGGGGCGGATACATTTTTCCGTTAATATCAGGTTTCCGCTATCGGCAGGTTTATCAGATGGAGAAAAAACGAAAAATTGAAAATTGAAAGGCCAACTGCCTTTTACCTTCATTTACCTTCCCCATTTTGGAACTTAATTAAATCTTTAAAACTTGTTAAATCATTGAAACTTTGAAACTGTACAAATTATAATGTTTAAAAATTTGAACTGTTTAAGATTTAAAAAAAAAAACTTCTAGTTTTAACTGTTGAGAGATAGAAATCGCCCGTTTTTCTAATAATATTGCCTCTTTTCTCACAATTTTTTCCGTTAAATACGCCTTTACAACCTTCCGTTTCCGCGTTGGACAGGTTCCTCCATGAGCAGGCTGATTTACATTGATTTACAATAGCAATTCCACGGGACCGGCTAAATTTTCCGATAACATCAGGTTTCCGCTACCAAAAGGTTCCGTTATAAACAGGTGCCACTGTAATAACTTGAGCCGAAAAAAGAGCATTGCTTGTGGTATTTTCCCTTGAAATGACTCGAGGCCCGAGTCGATGATTGAAATGTCTCCTGAAATCGCTTTAAAGGTACGGCAAAAAGTGGGAAGCTTTTAAGGATACGGCAAACTCCTTGTACATAGATAGGTCAATCACTAATATTGGTCGTGAGAACTAGGTCATAGCTATGAGCCCGTCCGCACAGATTACTCAGGCGAGATAAAAATGAAATTTGCACTATAAAGCGTACTGTAAATAGATGCGTGCGAGAACCATCATCCGGAGAAAGGGGGAGGGAGGGAGGAGAAGGGGTTGTCTATAGTGATGAGGACTCTTCCTGGGAAGCAGGGCGGACATTTTCCATTGTAAACAAAGTTCACTTGATCTGTAAACAATTTATTTCTCCGGTAGCTAAGTTGTTTACTTTAAGGCGGCCAATCACGATGCTTCTCGCGTTATTAACGATTTCGCAAACATCCCTTTGTAAACAGATGATCCCCCGAGAAACAAATTTACTCATCAAGGAAATCAATTGAGAAGTTGTTTGCAATGAACGAATAAGGTCGGAAAATTGGGTTTCGCAATAAAACAGCCGTAATAAAGTTTTTTTTTTTTTTTTTTTTTTTTTATCAAAAAAGACAGAGCGTAAAATCACTCATCCACTCCTTATAAATCCTATACATGGCAGTCATGTTCTGCTTCCTTCTCCTCAAGTCTGTTAAAACTTGAGTCCTTTGAGGATTACAAAATTGTAAGCCATAACGAGCTATATAGTGATAGAGAGGATTTGTGGGGCGTGATATTGAAAATTCACGGAGGCAGCCGCATGATCGAGATCTGTTATGGATGTTTTTATACAGGTTGGTTTGTTTGTCTAACTTTTTTTAACCTTTACATTTAAAAAAAAAAAAAAAAAAAAAAAAAAAAAAAAAAAAAAAAAACAAGTTGGAACTTGCAACACTGGAACAGTGTTAGCAAAGAGAGCATGAGTGTCGGCCGTAAATCATTGTAAGTGAGGAGTTCCATATTGATAGTACAAAACTGCGACAAAGTCAATCGCAACGCTGCATTTGTGTTTATATAACAGTGATCGCTGTAAAAATAACTTGATAGGTCAAAGTGGGAATGAAAATTTACTTATAGCGTGTTGAAACAGTTGTTCACGAGGCGAGGTGAATACTGTGGTTTTGAAAATCGATTTCGATAGTGATAGTTCCTTTAAAATCGGATGACGCAATACCAATCCTAGCAAGCCGTAAAGTCTAGTTTAGTTATTTGGGACTTTTTTAGATTTCTCTCGCCTGAACCAAAGTCATCAGGAAGGAAATTCTTAATACCAATCCTAGCAAGCCGGAAAGTCTAGTCAAGTTATTTGGGACTTCTATAGAATTTCCCTCGCTTGAACCAAAGTCATCACGATGGAAATTCTTCGTCTTTATGGTTTCAGCTCTTTTTGTCTCAGATTAAAAATGAATGTTAATATTGATCAAATGTCATCCGACACTCATCAAGGCCCTTAAGGAACGTAATATGAACTTGAAAAAAGCTCATTCGTTTTTTAAGGGAGCTTAAACGGTCCATGAGAGACGAAATTCGCGGATACAGAGTATCCACAGCTTATTTCAATGTTCGATCTGACAAGACCGTGCGCCTTTGAAAAATCGATATCTCGATAGTGAATCGATGTATTGCAATTCGGTTTGCACCGGTCGAAAGCGCTTGCTTGTGACTGACAACCTCGAAAATTTCAGATCCATCCGAGTTTATTTAATGACCTTACAGGACCTCTCGCGGCCGCAGTTAGACATTTCTTGTCAGAGTTACGCTGAAACGGGGAGTAGTTCCCCCCCTAAGATGATATTTTTTGGCTCGATACTGCATTGGGCCCTCTCGGGACATCATTGGGACCCGAAAAAAAGCGGAACCAATATACTACGGCACACGACTGGTTCGTGAGAGACGAAATTCGCCTTTTTCCAGCCTCCAGCGCCCCTCTAAGGTCGATCTGACAAGACCGCGCGCCTTTGAAAAATCGATATCTCGAGAACGAATCGATGGATTGCGCACTGCGGTTTGGATTGGGCGGTAGCTTCAGCTTTTAGATAATTCTTGAAAAAAATTCAGATCCATCCAAGTTTTTAAACGGATCTTATGGGACCTCCCGCGGCCGCAGTTAGACATTGTACGTGAGACTTACGCTGGAGTTGGGGCCACGCCCCCCCCCCCGATATAGACTTTATCGGTCCGACATTTGTCAGGGCCCTTAATGAACTTCATGTGAACTCAAAAAACTCACATATGACTTCTCACGGCGCATGCTAGGTCCATGAGAGTCGAAATTCGCGGATTTTAGAGAATCTTAGATTTCTGACCCTATACCGCGCGCCTTTGAAAAATCGATATCTCGAGAGTAAATCGATGTATCGCAATTCGGTTTGGACCGATCAAAAGAGTAAGCTTACCGGTACTCGCCGTTAAAATTTTGGATCCATCTGATTTCATTTTGAGACCTTACTTGAGTTACTTGGACCCCAGTTGGAATTATTTTTTCGGAGTTACGCTGGCAAGGGGGTCGCTCCCTCTCTTGAAAAACTGTGGAGGGGGCCCTTTGCTGGGGCATACATTCTTTTTTTCACTTTTTTTTTTTTTAATTTTATATTTGTGTCTAATCTAAGTTGGGGGAGGAGGAGGAGAGTACCTGCAAGTCAACCGGCAATTTACTTTTGATAGTGGCTGCGGGTCGAGGGTGCGGATTGCGGACTTTTAACTTGTTGTGGGGTTTACAGGGTGGCCGTGTCTAAACTTATGAGAAAAGAAGGCAACCACAGACCGGAAGAACGTTCAATTTCTGGTTCAGAGACCATGGACAAAGACATGGGCACCCGCAAAACAATTGCCCGGAGGGGCAATTTTTTGAATGTCAATGGAAGGTCTAGGGGACACCACCTAGAGACGGGCAAGTCTAGAAAACCCCCCCCCCCCCCCACTTCCGCCCAAAATAGAAAATAAATCAATTATCCTTCCAAATGGTAGAAATTGTAAGTGATTGTAGCATGTAGTTGTATCAAAAGTAATTCTATTTTTGACGTGTTTGATATTATGAATAAAGTGACAGCATCAGATGATAGAAATAGTAAAAAGCTAAGTACAACTATTCCTTCTTTATTTTCATTGTCCTGATGAATTCTAAGAGTTAACCTATTTAAATTAACAAAACCAAAACTCTTGCCTATACATTCTCTAATCATGTAATTATCGACCAGAGGATTCTGAATTTTCAAGGAAGTTCGCAAAATTCTCGTTGCCAACGGTAGTTGCCAATGTAGACACGTTCATACTAGTAGATTTTAAAACTTCTTTCGGCGAGGGAGATGACGGGTGGGAAGTATGATGTCGTCTGAATCAGGAGGGGGTGGGGTAAAAATCAGGGGGAGGTCTAGATCTGGGGGGGAGAGGAATCCTGAAACTGGGGGGCGAGCTGTATAGTGGCAAGGGGTGGTTGGGCACCACTGCTTAGGGGGGGGCTACTTCCCGCCCTGCCCCCCCTAAATTACGCCCCTAATTAAAATTGTGAAGTAAACTAAGAATAAAGTTTGTTAACTCTTACTCCTTTCGTTATTATTTGATCTTCGAATGTTCCGATTCTTTTTTATTGTAAAGTTTTGATTTTTCTGAATTAGGGGGGGGGGCGCCGCGCCGCCCCTCGGGGAGCGCCCATTGACAGATAAGGGAGAAAGGTAAGTGTAAGAATTTGCACGGGAATCCGGCGTAGTGTGCCGCAAAAATTACTACCAATGGCGGATCCAGAAAATTCTTTTAGGGGGGGGGGGGGCTTCACGCCTATGAATTTTCAAATTTGCAGGGAGGAATTTATGGGTTTTTTTCTGTTGAAAAAAGGCAAAGGCTACCGTGAGTTGGGGGGGGGGCGTGCCTTTCCCGAATCCGCCGCTGATTACCATGTAACACTGGGCCACGATGACCGATGTCGCATAAAACCAGGTAGAAGACCCGTGGCGGGCGTGGCATCCGTGATGGCTGTGAAATTGGGATGAAGTAGATGGACACACATCATTCATGCAATCTGCACAACGCGGCAAGCAACTGTTGTAGGCGTAGGTGCAGTAGTTCGTGGGGAGGGCAAAGGGGACGGGAGGTCGTCGCAAAACCATGGACGAAGATATAACTAAGGACTGCCGACTGTTGTTAGTCCTGTTTTGCTCTCAACCCCAGCGCTCCAAGCAGCGGTCAGCTGAACTACTCTTTCAAGTGAGCGATCCTGGCGATGTGTCCATGCTCACATGCTGTGCTACTGCTAAAACCGTTGTTGGAGTTGGTCTGTTATGGCATGGCTGTCAACTGTTGTCGGCGACCCAAGAGGATCAGATAACTCAGTATCTCAAAGGAAGATCGAAAGCAAGGGAAATTCAGAATCAACTTTGGACAAGGTAACAGAAATCATCAGCAAATTAAAAGAGTCGCCTGATCTCTACTAATAAAACAAATGTCTATGTACTCTTTCTTGTTTGATTCCGTTTTGAGGTTAACTGTGATGTACAGTATTTCAGTCCTTGATTAATCATTTTCGACAATTCAGGAATCTTTCGAGAAATACTCCAGACGTTTGCTTTTTAGGGGTTTTTGTTCCTTAAAATTGCATTTTTGCCCTTCGAATCTGAAAATTTACCTAACGGATACATTTGGGGGTAAAAAAGGGGACCAGGGAGTGAGGGTTGTTTTTTTGATTATCCTTCCTTCCCTGAAAACCCCAAAGGGTTTTAAACGGGCAATAAAGGGGCATCCTTATTATTCTTTTGGGTCGGTGGTCAAAAATTTTCCTTGGTTTGAAAAGCAAGTTCTTACATTTTCAAAATTAAAGTTCCCCAAATTAAATTAAAGGGGGAAAAACTTTTTGGAGGAAATGGGTTATTCGGAGGAAATTTCTACGGCGCGAGGATTCATTAAAACGAACGCCTCCTTAAACAATTTTTGGGGAAAACCCTCGGTTGGGAAAATTTAAACACAAAATTTTTAAACCAAAACCAAAAGGGCAAATCCTTAAATTTCCCCAAAAACTCATAAGTTTCTTGGTTTCCAAAATTTTAAAGTTTCACCCCAAAATGTTAAATAATCGGGAAAAATCCCCCAAAAAAAAGCGCAAATTGGGGGCCCGGGGGGGAATCAATTCAATCGGTCCTAACCCGTTCTTACAAACCGGTCCCCCAGGGGCCACCTTTCCTTAAAAAATTTTGATTGTAAAAATTTAAATGAATCCTATCCTAAAAAAAAATTTCAAAATTTTTGAAATTGGGTATAAACGGGAGAGCGCAAGTACTTTAGAGTGCGAATATCTGGACACAGAAATCAATATAACTGCTTCTTCTGAAAAGATTTACTTGATAAAGAAACTGACACATAACAGAGAAATATGCAAAATGTTGTCACCTGGGTAATTATATTGAAATTTTGTGTCCATCAAATAGCCACACTTAAAGACTTGCATTTTCGTTTAAAACCAATTTCCACTGGATTAATTACAACTTTTGATTTAAGGTTAGAAAAAGTGAGGCGAACAAACCAAATTCAGATCGCCATGCTGTCACACTTTGAGGTAGGTAAGTATAACATTGCCTCCTCCATCACTATAGCTCGTTGGCAGTGTTGCCAGATTGGAGTAAAAAAGCCGTACGTTTTACATTGATTTAAATGGGGACGGTACGGCTTTTTACCCTCGATCTGACAACACTGCTCGTTGGTTGTATGTAATATATTAGTCGCAATTGCGACCAACTGTTGTATTGAATGTGCGGGCTTTAAAACGATATAAATCGTTACTTTGGAAACCGGGCGGCGGCCGGCGCGGCGTATAGTTAACTCATCGTACACGGCGGACATGTATTTGCCTATACAAATAATTGAAGGCGCGCTTTTATATTCACACTCGCGGACAACGATTTTACAACGGTTTCTCGCCGTTCCCATTTAACAAATACTGTAACTCCATCAAGAAGTGACCAATCAGAGACGAATTCCATTTGATACCAGTGTCACTGGGTATGTCACGGCACTATTCATCGAATGTGGATCACTATTCTCTGATTACTAATATTACTCAATGAATCATCCTTGTCAGCATAGAGAGAGTATCGAAATTAATATAAGAATCTCTCATTATTACTGCATCATGCCTCCATTACGATGGCACAAATAAAAGGGTTCATTGCGGTTAGGAGTGTATTTCGGAAGTTTTTAGTGCTGCCATCGTTATTCTTTGAGGTTTTAACACCAGAATTGACTATTAAAGCGCTTACAGCAAAAGTGTGCAACAGCCCCATTGGGTAATAGAAGTTGTGGACAGTGGCGTAGCGTGCAGTTTGGCAACAATGTATTTCGTCCATTTAATCCCATGTAAAAGGTCGAGTGCAAAGGTGTTCACCGAACAGCTAATACTTCGATATTTTTAATGGATTCAAATGGATGAACTGTAACGTTGTACATATAATGGGTCTGTTGCAAACTTTTGCTACACCGATTACCAGAGTTTAATCCAATGTGAAATCGCCTGAAAAGTCCATTGGTGGCATCAGAAAGTCATAAAATGCAGTAATAAACTCACAAGAGGCGTTTAATGAAATCCAAGATGGCGGAGAAATATCGAGCAATTTGTATGCATGCACCACTATTATCCAAGGATACCCAACCTTACCATATCGATCACAACCAATCACAACGTAAACAAACACATAACGTCTACCTCCAGAGAGATTGTCAAAGTTGGCTACCCTTGGATGTTCATGGTGCATGCATACAAATTGCTCGATATTTTTCCGCCATCTTGGATTTCATTAAACGCCTCTTGTGAGTTTATTATTGCATTTTATGACTTTCTGATGTCACCAATGGAATTTTCAGGCGAGTTTACATTAGGTTAAACACTCTTAATCGTTGTAGCAAAAGTTTGCAACAGACCCATTGCACGCCACTGGAGAGAGAGAAGAACTTGAGAAAGAGAGGAGCCTTTCAGCTGGAAAAATAAAGAATCAGGGAAAATGAAAATCTAATACCTCTACCAGGACTCGAACCCAGAACTTTTGGATCAGCAGTCATGAGTCCTAACCACCCGAACTTCCCAAAAGTCTATAAAACACCTCGGGGATGTGTGATTGGAGGAAATATTCTCTCGCCTCTTCGATGAAAGGTAGGAGCCGCTCCAATTAAACAGTAGCCGAGATGAAACGGACTTTAAAGCAATAAATTGGTGAAAGCGAGTGTGAAGCCTCGTTCCTCTGGGAATTTCCAACTCCAACAATTATCGACTTTGATGCGGTTCCTACGGTTACCGATGGAAATTGAAGGACTCGCGAGAGTTTATCACTGCGCGTTGCTTTGCAAGCAATTTCCGTCAATAGAGATTTCACTCTCGAAAATATCTCTGCGACAAATTTCACGAGTTGATACAGGGGGAGACGTAAGCGGAGGGTTCGGACTACGGACAACTCAAAGAAACACGGAGCCGTTACTCACACGCGAGAGAAAAAGGTTGAGTGTGAAACACATTATCGGGAATCGTGAATCATGAATAATTTGTGTTCCCCGCGCCGCCTTTCGCATGGTGGCCGACTCTGAATTTCACTTTTTTATCTGAAGCGCTCTATCACATGATTTCACGCAGCACATAGTATAGTGCTCAGCAGTGTCGCCAGATTGAGGTGAAAAAACCGTACGCTTTACATTGATTTAAATGGGGACGACACGGCTTTTTACCCTCAATCTGGCAACACTGTAAGGCTGAAAGAACCAGAGCTGCCGTTTTGTGGATCTTTGATGACATTCAGTGGCGCAGCGTGCAATTTGGCAACATTGCAGCTCTGTCCAATTAAACCCGTGTAAAAGGTCGAATTCGAAGGTGTTCTCCGAACACCCAATACTTCGATATTTTACATAAGTTTAAATGGACGAACTGCAACGTTGCCAAATTGCACGCTACGCCACTGATGACATTCTACGATTCATCGATGATTTACACGGTGAAAAGAGAAATAACTGATTTGAGTATTTCCATATAAGCCATTATTGTTATACTTATCATCTATGGATTGTTGAATCCCGTTACAATCGATCGATGATTTATCCGGTGAAAAAGAAGATTACTGATTTGAGTATTTTTAGAAGCCATTGTTATACGTCTTAGGTGATATTTGTAATATTTGCTTCAACTGGTGAATCATCGATGGATTGTTAAAGATTCGCGAAACGGCAGTCCTTGTAAAAGCATCTATTCGAGCTTCTGTTGAGCAATTCTTGAGTGGTGAATTTTTTTTTTTTTTTCATTGAAAAAAAAAAAAAATGGATGACGTTAGAGTAAATCGGTAAAAAGAATCTGATGCATCAAATCCTTAAACGTCTCCCCTTAAATGTTTAAGTTTTCATAGATGTTCGTCCCTTCTTTCTTCCTATTTAACTCCTTATAGATATGTAGATGCACTCACGAAAGTGTTATAGTTACAAGAGGAAGAACCTTGCTATGCAATAAACAATTTATTCTAAATAATCCTGAAATAATTTTTGATTTCAATCGAATAAATTGTAATGTATATTTTGACTTATTTCAAATTGTATCACTGCAGTGTCATATTATAAAAGAACATAAAAACGGGATCAAACATTTTTCAAAAGACTAACCAGCACTCATTATAATGCATTTAATAATGGAGATCATGGCGGGGGGGGGGGAGAAATGTGTCCCCGTATCCAATTCAATCCCAATTCATTATTTTTACCAGACTTTTGACATTTGTTGTTTGAAAAATCCAATCAAACTAAATATTTTTTGTGTGAAAATTTTGAAAAAAAAATTTTCTTTTCCCGACATTTTTATGGTATTACAGTACGTGTATGAAACGAGTAAAAAATAGAAAAATGAGGATTTTTACCAAAAAAACTGTCCAAATATTATTTTTTGCGATTTTTTTTCCATTTATATTTGACCGCATCTAGTGAATTGAAAAAACCCATTTTTGGTTGAAAACAAAATCTCATGCACCGAAGGGTTTTAAAAGTATATTCGAGGTGACAGGCAAAATACAAAAGTAGAAAGATTCAAACATTCAGCATTCGATGCCTGTTGAGTGTTGATGCAATGAGTCCAACCGTTGATTACAGAAAATACACGCGCGCCGCGCGGGAAGCATCGGATTAATGCCTTGCGCTGGGTCTGCATTTGTCTCTAGCTAGACAATAGGTTATTCCAGCAATTTTTATCGGAGCGAAGAATCATTGTAGATACAAAATAGGTACTTACAGGTATAGCTGCAGGTATTCAATTGCAGAGAAGGGGGCAAACTATAGTTTCAATTAAACATTTCTAGTTTCTCTCGTTAACGAGCAGAGTTCTCTAGGGACTTATTAGCAATTCAATCCCAGACTGTGTTCGGGCGCATGGGTGCATGTTTTTAAGTTGTTATCGTGGGCGTGCTGGTGAATTAATCTGTGTATGTGTGAGTTTGTTGGAATGGTGCATGGTGAGGAGAGCACGAGGGTCCGTGGTTGATGGTGGACGACGCGGAAGGAGGGGGGGGGGGGTTACCGGTAAACAAAAGCTATGGGAATCAGAACTGTGACGACGAACTCGGACCTGCGAACCCCACGAAACGGGGTGACCCGTATTCCGTTATATCGGGAGTTACGAATTAGCCAATGAAATAAGAGACAACTTGATTTTCAAAGGCCGCAAAACTTACGGTCGAAAGCGACTCTCGTGGCATTCGCTTGCATTGCGCGCGAGTGCTAGTTTTCTGGGTTGAGCGTCCCTCGTTTCGATTTGCGAACTTCCTCGATGCGATGCCGATGATGGTGCGCGGCACACTGCACAAAGGATCGAAATGTAATGAGCAGCTGGACATCATTACAAGCACTAAATTGATACAAACTAAAAGTCAACATAGAACGATCTCTATTCCATGGTTTACAACAAGGTACACGGAAAAAAAACTACGGTGAAAATAACCATACGGAAACCTGATTTTGGCACCTGCTAGATGTTATGGTAATGTTAACCAGAAGTACTATGTTTTGACCAGGTACTAGGTTATGTTACCTAATTGCATGTCGAATTTACTCAAAGTATTGGTAAATGTACCATACTTCTGGTCAAGTTTACCATAACATCTAGCAGGCGCCAAAATCAGGTATCCGTATGGTTATTTTCACTAATCTTTTTTTTCCGTGTATATGGAGAACAGGTACGGACAACACTAGACTAACCCTTCACTGCGCGATTTTTCCTTTTTTGACGAAACATAAATTTTTCAATTCATCTTGTCACCCTAATGGTGGGAAAAATAGTAAAAAAAATCATTGTGTAATTTTTTGATCTGTATGCTCTAAAATGTAAATTTCCGCCATTTTTTCAACATGCTGTAACGCATACAAAAATACGGGATTTTTATATTATTTTTCAAATAAAAGTTGGTTTTTTTTTGGTAAAAAAAAACGAAATTTTTGAAACTAATTTTAAAATGATTACCAAAAAATAATTGACAGCTTCCTTATAATGAAAAGCGGTTTTTTGATTCAGTGACAATTTTGCCGGTGACCTGTTTTTTCATGATTTGATGTGAGATCGCATACCTACGTAGCGCTCTCTGTTTTCGGGACTGTGAACTATTTTTCAATGCTCTTATATCTGTGCCGTATAAGTGACCCAACGCGCAGCAACGTCAAATTCAGATTATACTGGCTGCTTGTGGGTGATAAAGTAATTTTGTTCCTCTCGAGGAACACTGCGCGATGAACGGCTAAGGGGGCGTGGCCACTTGGGAAAAAGCGACTTCACCGCCATCTTGTCTCCTGTTTACACCGTGTATCTTGCATCGTTGTTTGTGGTTAGGTTTGAAGGGGAAGTTTATCTAAAGAAATACTTTATTTATTAGAACCAATGAGCTATAACTTTAGAGTGGCACATCAAGGAACGTTCCGCTGGTTCATTGTTGTCACCTAGGGCGCCGCCATCTTGCCGTAAAAATCGATTTTGAGGTTGAATTTTGTAGGTAGTTTCCAGTCGTTCCGTAAAAAAACTCGGGCATCGCCGGAAACGACTTGGAAACGACCGAAAAAACTTAACCTCAAACCTTGGAATCTGCCGTCCAAATTCCGCTTTTTCCCGGGATTCCTTCTACCCTGTGTGGCACAAGGTGGACCAATCCGCTGCCACTCTAAAGTTATAGCTCATTGATTAGAACAATGAAATGTAATTTTTATAAAATTACGGTCGAAAGCTACTCTCCTCTCGTGGCATTCGCTTGCATTGCGCGCGAGTGCTATCATCAATTACGTTGTTCAATTTTCTTTAAAGATGTGAAATCTAAATTTGAATCGGGCGGTCAGAAAAATTGCAGCGGAGTCTTTTTTTTCACAACCAATCAGAGCCAACCTCAGAGTGATGTCCATATCTGTTCTCTATCTAACTTGAGTTTACAATGACGGGGCCCATGGGGGGAGGGGGGTTAAATATTACACAAAGCTTTTGATGCTGGAAATTGTCTCATATTGAGGTTAATTTTTTTAATAAAAATGGTTGTAAACGAGATTGTGGTTCAGACACACTCACGTAGTTTTGATTAAATGCCTCCCAATTATAATCTCATTACAGTATATAATTTCAAAATCGTTTAATCAAAAATGAAATGAATGAACGAATGAAGCACGTATTAATGAAATGAAACGGTAAAAGTTCAACAGGTTGCGTATTACACACGAAAAGAAAAGCAACTGTGGATCATTAAATTTTAGAGCATTCAAGGTTTTTACTTGAAGCACTGCTTTGTTACGGCCGGCCGCGGCTGTATTGCATCCCACAATGTAAAGGAGAATGGCCGCGACGCACAGTGCATTAAAATATGAATTTTTCGGGACGAAAAGAAGTTTGGTTTTTATTTTTATTTTTTTGTTTCAAATACTTTTTACCGTCGATATTTTCTGGCAAAAACTGCTGTGTTTTTTTGTACTCAAAAAAAGCCCTAAGATGAATAACATTTCACAAGTTTAAGTCATCTTCCAGATAATTAATCATAATCTTGATTTAAATTCGTTTGATTGTGTCCGGGAAATTCCCCAGTTTGATCAAAAGTGCGGGGCAGACCAGCCGTTCAGTGTATGTTTAATGGCAGTTTTCAATTTACTGATGATTCCACCTGTTGAGAAAAGTCTACGCAGTTCAGTTCAGTTTGGTTTTTGACTGTAATGCAAGAAAATACTCTCATCTATAATATTTTCTCAATCGATGGAGTCGTCAATGACTTAACGAAACTTGCGGATATTTCAATACTTTAACTGCGATTGGCTGATTCTACCGTTTGAGAAAAGATTACTGATGCGAGCATTTTCGTGCATTACAGTCATACTTGCATAATATTCTCTCAACTGCTGGAATCATGCATCGGTGAATTAAAACAGATCATCAATAAATATCAGTGGCGGCTCGTGCGATTCGGCAACAGTGTTTTTATCCCATTTAAATACATGGAAAACAATCGAAACTCGAGGAGGCTGCTAGCCTCCGCTTGAATCGATTTTTTACCTCAGTTTAAGTGGGAAAAATGCATGGTTGCCAAATTTCACGGGCCGCTACACTGATAAATATACACGAACGGCAGCAATGATGTGGTGCGGCGGCGCGGCGTGGCGGCTGCACTGTACAGTATGTTCCAAAAGTCCTTATACCAGAGCACGTGTTTTTATTTTATTTATAAACAAAGGGTCAGCTCGTTAGTTTGTGGTTGGTAGAGCTCCTCGAATAAATCAAAAAACGGATTCTCTAATCTTAAGGTAACAAGCAGACCCGTTTTTTGTTTGTTTTTTTTTTTTGTTTGTTTTTTTTTTTGTTTTTTTGTTTTTTTTTTGTATGTAAAAATAAGATACTTATCTCTCGCCATGTGCTTGGTAAGCAACTTTTATGAACAATCTGTATAATGCTCCCACTTTCTCCCCAATCTCTGATGCCCTTAAGGTTTGCTCCTTTTACTTATTTCACCCACTTTCTCTTACATTTTACATTTCAACTTCATGAATGTTTCACCCTTAATTGAAATTCTTCGGTTCATTGAAATTATTCATCAGCAATTATATTTCCACTTCCTACTTTTTTGATGTTAACCTCTCCCTCTTTCAAATTTAATTTTTTAACCTGAAGCTAGCCCCCCCCCCCTCCCCAACATCCCTAATGAAAATTGTCAACGCATTTTTGAGCCCAAATTTTCTTGAAGGATAGATTTTCGTGCAGTACACAAGCGTTCGTCAAATTGTACGGAAATGCATGCAACTTTTTCGTGAAGTTTTTTAAATTGCATTAATCAAGCGATTGCTGTGACGATTTTGAGCATTTAGATTGCTAATGGCGAAAAAATTTACTCTCTGGTGCTATCAAAAACAATTACTAAATTAGTGAAATTTACCTTTAATAGCAAAAATTAAAAGGAAAGAATTAATGTAAAATAAAACAAAATAGTTTCTCATTTTATTCTCTCTTATTCTTTGTTCCAGGTAAGAGCCACAAATTTAACTTCAGTACCTCCCTCAAGTAAAAGTGGACTAAGATCCGATTACGATGGTGAGTTTTTATTGTTCCTCCTCGAGTGAACGAAATGTCGAGATTTAATTTTCAGCAGTGATGCCAGATCAGTGGCGTCGCGTGCAATTTGGCAACAATGTATTCTATCCATTTAAACTCATGTAAAAGATCGAATTCAGGGGGTTGCACAAAGAAAATTCGATACATTTAATGAGTTTAAATGGAGCAGTTGCATTGTTGCCAGATGGCACGCGACGCCATGCCACTTTGCCAGATGGTAACCATAAACCACCACATCCTGCATTTAAATCAATGTGAAATCTAATGAATTTCCTACCATAATCCAGTGATGCCGAAATTACGGATTTTGGCCGCATATTTTCTACAAGACTCAATGAAAAATATATAGTTTTTAATCTGGAATCTGGCAACGCAGTCTTGAGCAAGTCATACCGTCTCTCATTTCCCAGCTGCGGTATATATGTGTTTTAGTTTCATGTATACACTGAGAAAAAAAAACAAAAAAACTTTGGCAATATATATGTAGACACCGAGCATTCTTTAGTTAGGAGAACCAGAGCTTTAGGCAGGAGAGCCAAAGCTTTAGGCAGATTGCCCAAAGACTTTGGTTCTTCTGTCGAAAGAGTGCTCGGTATTGATATAGTACCTAATCACTTTGGTCTTTGTGCCTAAAGTGTTCTCAGTGTAGTCATGATAAAGGTCATAAATTTCAACGAAGAAACTCTTGCCGTTCAACGCAATCAGGATCAACAGATGGCTTCTCTCTACACACTGAGAGAAATCTTCTCTTTAAAATCGAGGAAACACGTTTACTTGTGGCAATTTTCCTTGCGCGAAGTAAAGTTTTGATTGCATCATAAATGAGAATCCACTATCACAACAAGAAATCTTTTATTTGTAACAGCAGACATTTTCCTTGGGTTAAAGGAATTTCCCTTCGGTCAATATTTCACTGAGCAGTTTCTTTAAAACAAACGAAGTACATCTTAGATTAAAAAAAGAATTCTCTCATTTTCACTGTAGGCTGCGAAGAGAATGTTTTGTTGTCAAAAATGGCTCAAAAGTCTACAAAAGTGTATGTTGCTGGACAGGAGCTATTACCGTTCACAGAAAAAAGCAGGAAAAAATACTGTGAGGACTCTGACAAAACCTTTGGAAGAAAAATGACCGAACAAAAGATTTTAGTTGAGCCAACCAAATCTTTATTTCACCCAGCCAAATGTATTTAGTTAGGTGAACAGAACATTGGGTTTAGCTCTACTAACCAATCCAGCCAATCTAGTCTACTAGCCAATCTAGTCTACTAGCCAATCTAGTCTACTCTAGTCTACTAGCCAATCTAGTCTACTCTAGTCTACTAGCCAATCTAGTCTACTCTAGTCTACTAGCCAATCTAGTTTAAAGCCAATTTTTCTATACAGAAGGTTTTATCAGCGTTAATTAATTATCACAGTATTTTTTTCTCTTCACCCATTTGAAGTCATGTGTGAAACAAAGCGAGATGGGGGGCAAAGTCAAGTGATGACTCTTCTATTGCAATGATGCCAATTTTACGTATAGTTTACCAACTTTTACTCCAAGTTTAAGAAGAAAAATTGGATAGTTATATAAAATCTGGCAACCCTGCTTCCAGCTATGTATATCCACTTCTAACACATGAGTCCAAATGGGAGGAAAGGAAGAAACACGGTTCTACGGTCTGAGATCGCGTAAAAGTGGCCAAACATTCATTGAAAAAAAAAGTAATAGAAAAAAAAATCATCGTTTTCGACGTTTTATAATCTTAATGTTATAAATTTCTAGTGACATTTTGTAGGTTTGAATTACTTTTAATGAGTGTTCTCTGGTGATGATTAACAAATTCACCACACGGAAAAAAAAGGTTAGTGAAAATAACCTTACGGACACCTGACTTTGGCACCTGCTAGATGTTATGGTAAACTTGACCAGAAGTATGGTACATTTACCGTTACTTTGAGTAAATTCGACATGCAATCAGGTAACATCACATATATACACAAAAAACTACGGTGAAATTAACCATACGATAGCTGATTTTGGCACCTGCTAGATGTTATGGCAATGTTAACCAAAAGTATACTATGTTTTGACTAGGTACTAGGTGATGTTACCTGATTGCATGTCAAATTTACTCAAAGTTTCGGTAAATGTACCATACTTCTGGTCAAGTTTACCATAACATCTAGCAGGTGCCAAAATCAGCTATCGTATGGTTAATTTCACTAATCTTTTTTTTCCGTGTAGTACCTAGTCAAAACATAGTATACTTCTGGTTAACATTACCATAACATCTATAGCAGGTGCCAAAATCAGGTATCCGTATGGTTATTTTCACCGTAGTTTTTTTCCGTGCATAAAAGTTTAAAAAGATAAATACATAGATGAGATAAATATGATAAATAAGATGAATAGATGAGAAATCTACTTTCCAATTTTTGGCCATACTTTATGACAAGCTCAGGCCACAATGCACGGATTCCTGAAACTACCTTTGGTTGGCCCAGTTACGGTGCGAATCGAACAGCCTCTGATAAACTCCCTCTCAGTATAAAATAAATCGAAGGCCACCACCAACATTCTATATGAGGAGTGGGTAATTAAATAATTCAGAGGGTCAATGCCGATATACGATGTTCCGTCGAGTCTATTTCGTCATAAATCCGCGTTCATACGCACGCATCTGCGTTGACTTCGAGACGTCGAAAGAGATCATCAAGTCAACTTGACAGCGAAAATATGACCTCACAAAAATGAGAAATGAAAGGTCGGGAATAGGGGGGAGCTATAGGGAGAAGAAAAATAGAATAAATATTGACTCTCTCCTCTCTCTCTCTCTCTCTCTCTCTCTCTCTCTCTCTCTCTCTCTCTCTCTCTCTCTCTCTCTCTCTCTCTCTCTCTCTCTGTCTTTCTTTCTCTCTCTCTCTCTCTCTCTCTCTCTCTCTCTCTCTCTCCTCTCTCTCTCTCTCTCTCTCTCTCTCTCTCTCTGTCTCTCTCTCTCTCTCTCTCTCTCTCTCTCTCTCTCTCTCTCTCTCTCTCTCTCTCTCTCTCTCTCTCTCTCTCTCTCTCTCTAACCGCGGCCGATGATGGTTGACGAGGCGCAGAAATAAAATCAGCCGAGAGAGAGAAAAAAAAAAACAATACAATACTTTTATATTGCTCCGCAATTTTATTTACGCATCCCCCTCCCCCATTCCCGTCGCATATTCCCCATTGGGTGGGGAGGGGGGGAAACATAGATGTGATCGCGGAGCAAAACAGAGCTATGATGGATGATGAGAGTTGGTGCGGAGGAGGGGGGAAGGGGTGTAAAAGTTGATGGACCCCCGGAGATGCAAGGGGGGGAGGAAATCAAATAAAGACCGTCAACGCTCAACATACAAACGTTGAGTGCTGCATAGCAGATCACGGGAACTAATAATAAGAGCCCTCCAACAACCCGTTTTGATGACCAGTCCTCCCCCCTCCCCTCCCCTCCCCCACCCCCTCCCCTTCCTCTAAATACTTTGATCACTTTTGTCGTATCGGCCCTCCCTCTCTTTGTCACACCGCTTGTTTATTCATTTCGTTTGTCAGTTCTCTCTCTCCGTCTCTCTGTCTCTCTGTCTCTCTGTCTCTCTCTCTCTCTCTCTCTCTCTCTCTCTCTCTCTCTCTCTCTCTCTCTCTGTGTCTCTCTCTCTCTCTCCCTCTCTCTCCCCCTCTCTCTCCCCCTCCCCATTTCTCTCTCTCTCCCTCTCTCTCCCCCCTCTCTCTCTCTCTCGCTCACTCTCTCTCTCTCTCTCTCTCTCTCTCTCTCTCTCTCTCTCTCTCTCTCTCTCTCTCTCTCCCTCTCTCTCTCCCAGCCCATTTTATTGGCAAGTATATGTTCGAACCCGTAATTAAATCTTTTGTTATCTCGTTTCATTGCGTCGCACAGTTGGTTTATCGGAATCGATCTATTCGGCGCAGAGACAGGTAGGGACCGGAGGGACCCCCAACACAAAGCTTACGACAGGTGTCCAATTTATTGGTTCAATTTTGATCGGGACTTGTCGAAATATGGGCCAACGGTCACCTCCCGTTGAGTGATTGACATTATGTTAGGTTATCTTTCATGGGTTACATTGGCGTTTTTCTTTAGAGTGCAAATCCTTCTAAAACTAACGGTTATATCGATTTTCGTGTCCAGATAGCCACTCTAAATAATCACTTGCACTTTCGTTTAAAACCAATATGGAATATATTTGTCACAGTTTGTTTTTAAAAATGTTAAAGTTACAAAATATGAGGTAAGCAAACCTAACCTGCGTGGGAGAAAGGTTGGAGATCCTTTGGTCTACGGCAATAACGTCTACTATTTTGTTGATCTATTTAAAATTCGCGGTCAATACTACTATTTTGTCTATTTTGTCTTGGCAAAAATATTTTAATGTTTTTAAAATATTTTAATTAAAATGTTTTTGTTAAAATGTTTCAAAAAGGTTTTTGGGTCAAAAAAGGTGATACCTTTTTGAAACATTTTAAAACATTTTAATTAAAATATTTTACAAAACATTTTAAAACATTTTAATTAAAATATTTTTCAAAACATTTTAGAAATATTTTTGCCTTTTGAAAATATTTTTATTAGAATTTTTTGAAAATGTTTTTATTAAAATGTTTTTAAAATATTAACAATATTTCAAAAATGTTGTCAATGTTTTAAAAATGTTTTTAAAATATTTCTTCATATCTGGGTCACGTAGTAAACCTGTTTTCCTGGACCAAAATCCGGTAGACTGTTTGTTTTGTCAAGTAGACGTCTTTGATTATTTGACTTATTATCTTTGGACCTAAAAAACTCTTGTTGTCATAAGACGAAATTTTTTAGACATCGTGACTGTAGATCAACTGAGGCGTTTTATGTAAAAAGGGGTTCTTCGCGAAGAACCCCTTTTTGCGTAAAACACATTAATCGATTTGTCATATCAATAATAGTCTCTCACCAAAATCTCAGCTTAATATCTTGAAAACTCAACGATTACGAGGTGTATTCGTGAATCGAGGCTTCGTTAGATGGGCGTTGTGATGCGAGTTTCAAGTTCTCCAAAAATCGCCGAAAACTTGGATCGCGATTTTGAGGGCTTAGGAGTCATCGGAGCGTAAAAACGCAAAGAACCTTTCATGTTGGAAATTATTTCAAATCCATGGGATGCGTATCAATTTTTCGATTCAATCGATAGCTCTCGATATATTTCGATGTAAAGGCATTTTTGGCTACATTTTTGGATATATCTGGCAACGCCGGCAAGATATCTTGAAGTACTTTTTTTGGGTGAATTTACATGCCATAAGGACCATCTCTGCCGAAAATCAGCTAATGGTTATTTTTTCCTGCTATTTGGTGGTATCTTTAAGGCGGCGAGAGCCTTTTTTACGTAAAAAGGGGTTCCTAGGAGTCAACTTTAAAATATTGTGTAAAACACAGAAATACACGGATTTTAAAAAAAAAATTTGACCCATTATGTCCGTAACTAAACTTAGTTTTAGGAAAAAAATTTACATTAGCCATCTAGGTAGCCAGATCGGTAGAAATCAAGTTGCAAAACTTTGAAAGCGTTTTTCTTCCAATTACAAAACTGCAAAGAACCCCTTTTTACATAAAACGCCTCAATTTTTATTAGACCGAACGTTCTAAAACCGTGGAAAACGTCCATAAGAGATTTCCGTCATGGCAGCCAACCTCCGTGCTGCCTCAACATCACGTTCCACGAATCCTCTCTATCGCTATATAGCTCGTTGCTTTGACACCGAGCCGAATGAATGAAATCACACTTCATTGACTTCGCAGGAAATGGTGTGTTTGTAAAACCGTAAAGACACACACGTCACACATCATCAAACGGTCCCCGTGTTCCGCGTGTTTCAAGGAATGCCGAGGAGCGTTTTACGGAGTGCGAGCTAAATTATGCAATCGAAATGAAATTCTAAGAAAATTTCCATCACACGTTGAACGTTTCAAATACAGGGGTTAAAAACTCACGCCCACGACTAACTCTACACGAGTAGATTCCTTTCTCAACCGAGACATCAACGCCAAACACCGGGCGGACGCCTTCATGAATTACGTTCGATCAAGTGAAAAATGGAGTCACGAAGCTTTCACAGAATTCGGATGACTTGAGTAACCCGACCTTATACTAGCATTTAAAAAAAATTAAGGAATGGAGGAGCAAGAATTCTTTAAAAACAACCACGTATGCAACAGAGGGTATACTTTTCCAAATTACCTTCCTCCCTCAAACAAACGTTTAATGAACCAGGTTTCCTCTGTAGATTAAAATGATACCTCGTATCACGGTGCCTTTATGGCATATGTAGGCAGTGGCGGCTCGTGCTACTTGGCAACAATGTCTTCATTCCATTTGAATCTATGTCCAACAATCGATTGCTGATTAAGCGCTGCTTCACTTTCGAAACGATTGTTTTACATGCAATCAAATTGAGTGAAGACATTGTTGCCAAGTAGCACGAGCCGCCACTGTCTGTAGGTACTAAAATATGTTATGTAGTTTACTATTTATAACACTGGTTTTATAACTTTTTCCTTGTCTTCTCTTCTTCTCTGTATGCGACGCATTTGTTAAGCCTTTTTGTGCAAACCACGCAAATAAAACAAATTTAAATTGAATTGAATTGAATTGAAAAAGGGTTTACTCGTTCGTTCTGTAAAATTTTTTATTTTACCGTGTCATGATGTGTTTCTGATACAAAAATAATGATTAATTGATTTTATGATATAATACTAATTATTCCAATAGAGCTCCATCAAACTTTTACTGCAGGTGATTGAAGAGTTGATTCTTGCCTAAAACCCGATGAAAAAAAAAAGACGATGAGTACACGAAAAAATCACAGAATTCACTCTCAGAATTGGAGGGGGGCTTTATGACAGAGCGACGCAGGTATCGTGGGAGATCCCTATCTATTTGAGACATATCTCTGTGTTTCCGTAGAGAAAGTGACAAATTAGACAGGAATCTCCCATGATACCTGCGTTGAACCACCATTAAAATCTTTCCGCTATAGCAGTTTTGTGAGTTTATTACTGAATTTGTAGACTTTTTCAATGTGATTTTCGTTGGTTTTTGGATCAAAGTAGACTATTCGCTTGCTCTTAGCAAAAGTTTGCAAGAGCCCAAAATTTTGAAGATTTGTTGAGATTCGAACATTGACAATCACATTAACCTGAAGAGGGTGCAATATTTGAAGAGTAATCAAAGAAAGCGAAAACCGCGCAATGAACGAAAAATTAAATCGCCAAGGTTGAGCGTTGATTCGGTGAGGGAATGAACAAAAACAAGCGTGCGCCGTTCACTTGTGAAATCTTAAAATTCACCCGGGGCACACTGGCTCACAGATTGATTCTTTCGGGCGCATGCAAATTTTCCTCTGCCGCTGCAATTGACGCTTCGGCGATGATGTTTCCTCCTTATAATCTTCATAATTCCCAAGGTCTTTGATATACGTACGAGGGTCATCCGGAAAGTTATTTTCCTTTTTTTTCTTTCTCAGCTGTCGTTAATGCAGAAGCTAACATAAATCCAAAACCAGGATTAAAGTAAGCCAAATTCCATTTTTTTCTACGCGTTGGACATGAAAATACTGTTCCTTATAGTGTGATATCCAGAATAGCCCATTTTTTCGCCCACTTTGGAACGAGATGCGGAACGGTGTGGCGTGTGGCCTGGCGAGGGAAAGCAAGGCGCAAAGTTTGAGAGTCAACTATAGGTTTAATTATTAAGCGCTCTTGCAGAGGAAACTGCACTGGCTTTGTCGTTTGTCGTGCGTCCGACTTACAGAGATAAACTCGCTAAATGTTAGTTCAATCTGTGGCTCGCATAAGGAGAGTGAGAGAGAGAGAGAGAGAGAGAGAGAGAGAGAGAGAGAGAGCGAAACGAAAGAACGGAGTAAGGGTCTGAGGGCTTTGACAGATCGCAGGGCTAATGAATTAAAGGGCGTTATTCTCTCCACGGCTGCGGCTGGTGCAACTTAAACTTTGGAAACTTCGTCCATTTAAAACCAGAGTGAGGAGGGACCGCAACCGGCGACCGGAACTTGAATAAGAAACGGGGGGGGGGGGGGGTGATGATTATTATTATTATTGGGGGTAGAGTCCAGGATTCCAGGAACATTAGGTCTTTTAAAGGGACGTATAGCTTGCCATTTGGCAACGTTGAATTTTCTCTATTTAAGGTTAGGCTCTGTAGGGGCGTTTTATTACGCATAGTAAAACGCCCCTATACAAAACCTAATATTTTTTTCTTTCTTTCTTTTTTCAAAATTCGGGTCTTAATTTCTCCGTCAACCTGAGACCGGTATCGTTGAAATTGGGTTTAAAAAACTGAGAGAGAAAAAACGCAGATTATGTGAGGACGCCTCTTTCGATTGATGATTTCAGAAGAAAACGATATAAGCCTTTAACCCTTTCCCTGGAAGTGGTACACATGTGTACCATCAGTGGCGTAGCTTGCAATTTGGCAACATTGTACTGTGTCAATTTGGACCCTTATGAAAGGTCGAATGCGAAACACCCAGCAGTTCGATCTTTTTCATGGGTTCAAATACGAACAAACTGCAACGTTGCCAAACTGCGCTCTACGCCCCTGGTACCTAGAGTCCCTATATATGAAAGAGTCTCGCCGTACGAGGTTCCATCTCTGATTGGCTGCTAAAAAGTGAAGAAGAAGAAGGGGTCTATGAAGCCGGGAGGCGCGCCTCTTGTTTACATCTTCATGGAACCATCTTCACTGCTTCCCAGCTTTGAGGAAACATTCGGCATTTTTAGCTTATACTGATGAAATTTGAATTAGAAATTGATGAAAATAAGTTCAGAACAGAATAAAATTCACGCATTACTTTTAAAACAGGTAGTGAAGCCAACGGGTATCGGAGGTTAGGTTGACGTAACAAAGATTACTTACACACGAATACATGTATAAGTAATCTTTGGCGGGATGATCGTTGGATAAAAATGTAAACAAGAGGCGCGCCTCCAGGTTCCTCAGACACCTTCTTCTTCTTCACTTCTGTTCAAGTGTCTTGACTCTTTCATACATAGGGACTCTACTGGTACTATAAGTCGGGTCAATATAAGTTGACACCTGAAGCAGAGAGAAAATGATCAATAGAAATTGAAAAATGCAACAATGGACTGAATGCGGAGCCCCCTGTCAAGACGGAGCACGCCGCTTGACAAGGGTCAGCTCCACGCTGCGTTGCCACATAGTGCAAACCTGCCTGATTCTTCAGGTGTCAACTTATATTGGCCCGACTATATTCTATGTAACATGGGATTCAATGGAATTTAAATGGACATTTTGCAACAAATAGTGTGACCCATCAACATTCTTTGAAAACTGCCCTCTTTTGAATGGTCTAAAAAAAAATCTTAAAAAAGTCAAATTCCAAATGCGTGCATGAAAGGGTTAAAAAGGATATCTCAATAAGTGAATAGTGACGCTATCTATTGAGCCAGAATCTCACTTCAGAGAGGTGAGGAATTACCTTGAACCCATTTAAAATATCGAATTCTAGGGTGTTCAATAAAGAACCAATAGCTCAATATTTTTAACGGGTTGAAATGGAGAAAGTACTACGGTATTGCATGCTTTTACACCGAGTTACTGCGCACTATTTCTAGTGGGAATATTATACAAGATGTCTTATATAAGGCAAAATTAAAGGTATTGTGAAAAGTTAGGTATGAAAATTAGGTATTTTCTCATTTAAAAAGTCTTGAAATGATTCCCTTTTGAGTAACAATTTTTAATGGTGCTTGGGGGAAAATGACGATTTTTTACAGTGCCTATAGATTTTCGGAATTGTCGATAAAATTCAGTCGTGCGAGGTATGATTGACGTTGCTGTTAGAAAATACGACGTTTTGACAGTGGCGGACGTCGCATGTAAGTTCCCTGTCGATGATTGGTCTGCGTATGAAGCTTCCTCCCTCCCTCATTTGAAATTTTGCCTGAATTAATTTATGAATTTACTTGATTTAAAATGACCCGAAAAGGACGAATTTTTTCCTTCGTCTACTGAGACCTGCTCGCACTAAATAATGAGAAAGTATAAAAGTGCTGGATTCAACTATTACGCCATGGTAAAAAGTTCCATGAATTTCCATGACCAACTTTCCATGGGCATTATTTTCCTTTTTGATTTTTATTTTTCCATGAAATCACAAGTAAAATATTATGGAATCCCATAAATGGCCATTAGAAATAATGCCCGCACGGAATTTTGGTCGTGGAAAAATTCATCAAACACTGTTACCAGAGAATACTCAAAAGTATGAACAAAACTTAAAAACTGTTAGTTTTACCATTTAAAATAGTTATAAATAACCTTTGTTATGTGTTACTTAAACTAATTTAAATGGTATAACTAAAAGCTATAAGTATTCAAACAATTTAATTCTGTATTAGTTTTTTTCTTCGTTCAGAGCAGCTTCCATTTCAGCAAATCACTTTACAGTGGCGAAGCGTGCAATCTGGCACCATTGCATTTGGCCCATTAAAACCCAACAAAAATATCGAATTATGAAGGAATAGCCGATGACCAGCGGATTCGACCTTTTCTATGGGTTCAAACGGACAAAATGCCATGTTGCCAAATAGCACGCTTCGAGCGGAAAGGAACAGGAGCTGTCGTTTTACGTATAATTAATAACATTTTTCAATTCACCGATATAATTCCACCGGCTGAGAAGAGATTACACAGTTCAGATCAGTGCATGATTGTAATACTCAAAAATATTCTGATCTGTGATCTTTTCTCAATCGGTGGAGTCGTCGATGACTTCAAAAAACTTGCGGATATTTTAATTAATTAACGGCGTTTCCAATGATTGAGAAAACATTACAGATCAGAGTATGTTCATGCATTACGGTCATACACTGAACTGAACTGTGTAATCTTTTCTCAACCGGTGAAATCATCGGTGAATTAAAAAATACCATTAATTATACGCAAAACGGCAGCTTTTGGAGAGGAATCAACGAGGCAGCAAAGCATAATGCATAGTGAAGCCTATTTAGAGAGCGATTCATTTTTTCAGATCCTCGTCGCACAGTAAAGCATGTCAATGGAAGAGGCCGGACAAGAGCTCAGAGCTGCCGATTTGCGTAGATTTAATGACATTTTTAAATTCATCGATGATTCCACCGGTCGAGAAAATCTGTTTCCCTCTGTTTCTCTTATTTTATCTCTTTTTCTCTCTGTTTCTCTCTCCCTTCCTCTCTCTTTTCATCTCTTCTTCTCTCTTTTTCTCTCTTTTCCTCGTCTTCTCTCCTCTCATGTTCTCCTTTTTTCTATGCTTTTCTCTCTGTTTTTCTCTGTTTTTCTCTGTTTCCCTCTGTTTCTCTCATTTCATCTCTTTTTCCACATCTTTTTCTCTCTGTTTCTCTCTCTCTCTCTTCCTCTCTCTTTTCATCTCTTTTTCTCTCTTATTCTCTCTTTTTCTCTCTTTTTCTCTCTTTTTCTCTATTTTTCTCCTTTTTTCTATGTTTTCCTGTATGTTTATCTCTGTTTCCCTCTGTTTCTCTTATTTTATCTCTTTTTCCACATCTTTTTCTCTCTGTTTCTCTGTTTCTCTTCCTCTCTCTTTTCATCTCTTTTTCTCTCTTATTCTCTCTTTTTCTCTCTTTTTCTCTCTTCTTCTCCCTTTTTCTATGCTTTTCTCTCTGTTTTTCTCAGTTTCCCTCTGTTTTTCTCACTTTATCTCTTTTTCCATATATTTTTCTCTCTGTTTCTCTCTTTTTCTTCTCTTCTCCCTCCCTTCGTGAAGTGAGGGAGGGACCTAACCTAAGGGAGGCCCCCTTTTAGGTCTGAGACCCTACGCATTTGCGTATTTTGCGTAATGGTAAATCCGTCCCTGAGTATAGTTTAATTTTTGACTGTGTAAAAATAGTCAAATTTGTACATTTGGTAATATAGTCCATGTCCGACTCATCTCATTGACTCGTTCCTCTGTGCGTCGGTGTGGTGGGTTTTGCGGGCGGTAGATTGCATCTCGTTAAAACTCAAACGCTCCTGTGAGTCGGCAGGTAAAACACTCGACTCGCGCGTCCATTCTCCATTTGCCGCGCTTCAAAATCATCTCCTCCAAGATGAAGGGGGAGGGGAAGGGGGAGGGGGGTGGGGAGGGGAAATGGGGGGAGGGGGGGAGTGCGGGCGGACGGGCAGCAAGAGTTAAGAAGACGATGAGGGTCCATCAAAATGTAAATTAATATGAAAGGAGCAAGAGTTTTGTAATTTAATAACGTCTCTCAAGTTTCTCTCAACTTTTTTTTTTTTTTTTTATACGTTCTCATTAAAAAAAAATTTCCCAATTCTAGAAAATGAGGGAGGATGACGCGACGCGCGGCAAAACGGGGAATGTAAAGTTATATTTTCTCGGTCGCTTTTCTTTTCGTCGCATTTCCCGCTTGATATATCTGGCTTTATCGGATGAAAAAGAAAAGGCTTGTTTCACGTCTCTTTATACTTCCGCATTTTTTATAGCCGCGCGGTTTTAGGATATAACGTTTGGTGCGCGAACGTCAAATGTTGTCTTAATTAAGGAGTGGAAAAAGCAAAGTAACGAAGTAGCTTTTTATTATTTTATCTGCTCATACAATGAAGAGCTACAGAGCTGCCGTTTTGCGTATAATTAATGACATTTTCCAATTCACCGATGATTCAACCGGTTGAGCAAAGAGTACACAGCTCAATTCATAGTACGACTGTACTCCACGGAAATACTCCGATCTGCAATCTTTTGTCAATGCAAACTATGTCTCTTGCAAACTTTTGCTGCGAGCAAATGAATAGTCCAATCTGATATAAAAACCAGCAAAAATCACGAAAATCACACTGAGAAAGTTTAAAATTGAGTAATAAACCTACATAATTACATAAATGGCAAAATCGTAATGGCGGTTCGACGTAGGTATCATGGGAGATTCTATCTAATATGCCACTTGCTCTTTGGAAATAAATATAGAGGTATGTCTCAATTTAGACAGGAATCTCCCATGATACTGGCGTCTCTCCGCCATGATGCCCGATTCTGAGAGTGAATTTCATGATTTTTTAGTGTACTCATCGTCATTTTCACAGGTTTTTATTCAAGAATCAACTGTTCAATCCCGTGTAGCAAAAGTTCATAAGAGCCTCATTGATGTATAGTAGCCGTTAAATTATTAAAATACCAGCAAGTTTTTAAAAGTCATCGCGACAGCTCAACCGATTGAGAAAAGATTACAGATGGAGTATTTTTGTGAATTATAGTAATACAATGTACTAAACTGTGTAATCTTTTCTCGATCGGTGGAATCGTCGGTGAACTGAAAAATGTCATTAATTATACGCGAAGTGGCAGCTCAAGTTGACATGCGTCCTGTTTAACGGCACTTTGAAACATTTGTTTGTTTTACCAGAGCATTTTTTTTAATTACAAGATGATTGACCTACATACAATGTTTCTTTTTGGACCTTAATTCAAATTGTTCGCTTAACCTGCTTTGATGCTTTTCATTTTTTTTCATTTCCCTGGTAAAGCGAGTGTTCCATGAATTTCCATGACCAAAATTCCGTGGGTAAATATTATTTCCCCATGAAATTACAAAGAAAAATCTTATGAAATCCCATAAACTGCCCACTGAATTCTATGAAATATTATGGAAAAATAATAATTGCCCACTGAATTCCATAAAATTATATTGCAAAATAATAATTGCCCAAGGAAATTATGCCCACGGAATTTTGGGGTCATGGAAATTCATGGAACACTTTAACCAGGGACATTGAAGTTAAAATTGCTTCAGGGATCAAATGTATGATCAGAAGAAAAAAAAAGAAAAAAAAATCAGATTCCCCCCCCCCCTATTACACGGAAAAAAAACTACGGTGAAAATAACGATACGGATACCTGATTTTGGCACCTACTAGATGTTATGGTAATGTTAACCAGAAGTATAGGTTTGAATAGGTACTGGGGTGATGTTACCTGATTGCATGTCGAATTTACTCAAAGTATCGGTAAATGTACCATACTTCTGGTCAAGTTTACCATAACATCTAGCAGGTGCCAAAATCAGGTATCCGTATGGTTATTTTCACTAATCTTTTTTTCCGTGTAAGACCTGCAATGACGCCACTGCAAGACACCCAGTCGCGTTATAACCACCCTTCCCCCTCTACCACTCCCTTCGATGCGTCCCTGGATCCACCTCTGAACAGTTTTCCGAACGTGTGGTATTAACACACTTCATGCTTCTATAGGTCGATATAAACTGCATCGTCCGTATATACATATATACAGCAAAGATGAAAATGAGTTCGTTTCCCTCATGAAGGTCGAACGGGGTTAGGTTAGAGGATGAGTCAATAATGATTCGCCCGACCGACAACTGCAGACTGGAAAAATGAGAGAAAGTGAAGACTTTTCCTTGAATCCTCGCTGTGGTGTGGAAAGTGTGTCAAGGAATAATATGAAAAAAAAAAGAAAGGAGAAGAAGAAGAAAGGTTTACTCTTAAAGGTAGGTAAGCCGTGATGGATTATTAGTGCGGATAGCGAGAGAATCTGTGCAACGCGCTGCGGCTATGGACAAAGGTAACCATGGGGGTGTGAAAGGGGCGGGAGGGGAAAGATGGGGGAAGGGGGGAAAGGATTGATCGCAAGGATGAGTGCGAGAAATATGGGTGAAAGGGTATATGGATAGTGGGATGGTGGATGAGGGGGGCGATAGGGGGTGAGCGGGTGAGTAGGAGGGGGAGGGGGAGGGGGAGGGGGAGGGGGAGGGGGAGGGGGAGGGGGAGGGGGGAGGGGGGAGGGGGTTAGTAGAGTGACGAGCACAGAGCGGCGAGCACTCGCACGTTAGCCCCCTAACTAGCCAACAGCACGCTTCTTCCTTTTCATAAATTAATTACAATTTTACATGCAACTTGCCTTTCAGCCGCTTCTTCTCTGCCGCACGCTGGGCCAGAAATGACCGAATACGAGAGCGCAGTCAAAATACACTGTTAAAACAATCGACCGAAAATCCGGAGTGAAAATCAGAGCGAACGCAAAATGGGGCAGTTGCTGGGGTCTGAAATGGGGCAGTTGCAAGGGTCTGAAATATCATGTTTTTGATACAGAGATTGAAAGTACTTTATGAGCTGAGAACCAGGGCTGCCGTCTTGCGTATAATCAATGGTGTTTTTTAATGCACCGATGATTCCATCGGTTGAGAAAAGATTACACAGTTCACTTGAGTGTATGACTGTAATTCACGAAAATACTCTGATCTGCAATCTTTCTTTAATCGGTGAAAACTCCGTTAATCAATTAAAACACCCGCAAGTTTTTTAAAGTCATCAACGACTCCACCGGTTGAGGAAATATTACAGATGCGAGTACTTTCGTGCATTACAGTCATACTGTGAACTGAACTGAGTGATCTTTTCTCAACCGGTGAAATCATCGGTGAATTGAAAAATAGCATTGATTATACGCAAAACGGCAGCCCTGCTAAGAACAAGGATGTCTTTGGTTTCTAATTAAGGCCCGTTGTTCCGGAGATGAGATTTTGGCCCAAAATACATTGTTTTAAATGGGAATTCCGCGTAGTGACATCACTACGCACACGTTTTCTTACAACTTTACACGTAAGTATCTCCAAAACCAGGACACTTGAGAAAAAATCAAAAGCACCATTGTTCTCAGCTCAGCAACTGCCCCATTCAGTGGCGTAGCGTGCAATTTGGCAACGTTGTATTGCGTCCATTTAAACTGACGGGAAAGATTAAACTATCGGGTGTTCAGTGAACACCTTTGCATTCGACCATTTACACGGGTTGAAATGGACACAATACAACGTTGCTAATTGCACGCTACTCCACTGGCCCCATTGTGTGTTTTTTTATAAAGAAAATGATCGTACTTAAGTTGATTCCGAGCGAAACTTTTCCAGATTTCAATCCGATGGATAGCGCCACTATTCGCTTTTCGGAAAAGTCGTATTTTTTGGCGTTTTAAACTAAAACCATAGATAAAACGCAAAATCCAAACGAAACCTGCGAACTTTTTGTATGGATATACTGATTGTGAGCCCAAAACAAGCAAAATTGGTTTAGAATTAAAGCCGTAAATGATGAAATTCATTTCGCCATAAGCTTAGTGAGAGTGAGTGCGAGAGATAATACGTCTATCTGCCTCATCACTCGCACTCATTGAGGCTTACGGGAATTTCCGTATTTCATAACTTCCGGTTTTGTTTTTGAGTGTTTCAGCTTGAAACTTTCAGGGTATCTTCCTGAAGTATGCTCGCATGTGCTGAAGTCCCTCAAATTTGTATTTTTTCGCGTCAATTCGTCAATTTCAGCCAAAAACACAATTGTGTCAGGACGCAGTTTTATAAACAAGAGTAAACTTACAATGCTGAAGTACTCTTCAAGTACGTACAGTCGCCGAATTAAATAATGTCATTCGACGCCTTAAATTTTAGCTAAAGTGTAGGCCACCCGACATGATCGAAATTCATTTTGATTTGCGCTGCATGTTGCCTATCTGAACCGAAATCCAAGGAATCGACTGACATTATTTAATTCGCCGACTGTACTATGACTTTCAAAAGAAAATACTCTCATCGAAATTGTTCTCGATGAATCGTTCTTTTATTTTCCATAATTTTAAATTTTTTGAGGCATAATGTCACAAGTGAAAATAGTGTGAGACTCTGAAATACCTGAAAATCGTAAAAAATCGCAAATTGGTCGAGATTTGAAATGATAAAAATTTCTATCAGGATTCTTTCTTTTGAAAGCCATAGTACATTGCTCAAGAAATCAAAAATAAATAGCGCATTTGATTGGGAATTGCCGTTCGTTTAAAAAAAAAAAAAAAAAATCATGGTCTTTGCAAAGTTTTTTTTTTTTTTTTTTTTTTTTTTTTTTTATATATAAAAAAGTTGATTCTTCTTGCGTAGATCCGTCCAATTTGCGCGATGAGAAAGGGACCGCGTGGGGAGCGTGGGAGAGAGGGAACTTTGAACACATTTTCCTTCGAAAGTTCACTATTTGTTTCTTCGAGACCTTCTCTTTACTTCAAGAACTGAGCTTCAATTGCTATCCCTTGCTTCATTCTAATTCATTGTTACATTTAAGAGCTGCTTTTGGGAGCTCCTAAATTATTCGACAACTTGCATCACTTAAGAGTTTAACGATTCAAACCCGAGGCGCGATGGTGTGAGCGATCATTAAAGGTTCTTTTCTCTTCAATTCATTGCAGCTAAATTCCTAATAAAAGATCGCCTCTCTCGCTGATGGCACAATGGGCGAGGATCTTTGCAGTTTCAAAGACTTCGTAAATTAAATTGTGGTTTTAACCCTTTTTCTGTCACGAATTATGATAGAAGTGTCACTTTAGTCTGAAACCTATACCATTAAATTGAACGAATTTTTCTCATATGCTTTCATGTGTGAGTCACATTTTCCGAATTTCCATGAGGATCTATGTAAAATGGTCGACCATTATAATGTACACTGTGACAGAAAGGTCGCGTCGGTGGCTGAACCAGCGGCGTGGCGGCTCGTGCAATGTGGCAACAACGCAGTTTCTCCATTTAAGCCTATGTAAAACAATCGATCTTCAGGAGAGGTGCAGTTGCACCCCAAGATATCAATACTTTTGCATAGGTTTAAATGACAAAAAAGCTTGGTTGCCAAATTGCACGAGCTATGCCACTGGTAACTTATTGTACTATGACTTTCAAAAGATGGCTGAAATTCTCACTGTTAAGTTTGTCCTCTATTTTCAATGAAAATGTCCATTTTCCATGATGTACTTTAAAAGGGGCGTTCTCAGTGGCGTCGCGTGAAATTTGGCAACAATGTATTCTATCCATTTAAACTCGTGGAAAAGATCGAATTCAGGGGGTGCACAGTGCACAAGGAAAATTCGATATATTTAATGAGTTTAAATGGAGCAGTTGCATTGTTGCCAGATGGCACGCGACGCCACTGGGCGTTCTGATTAGTCCTTAAACACTTGAAAACCGCAAAATTCTTTAAAGATTGCCAAGGTTTAAAAGAGTAAAAATTTCGACGAGGGTACTTTCTGTTGAAGGTCATAGTACCGGTATCAATGCAACTCCTCCATTTAAACTCCTTAAATATATCGAATTTTCCTTGTGCACTGTGCACCCCCTGTATTCGACCTTTTACATGAGTTTAAATGGATAGAATGCAGTGTTACCAAATTGCACGTGACGCCACTGACCTACATCCATTCGATCGTAGCTCTATTCTGCTTATGCAGCCAGTGCACACCTGTCTCCCGGCACTCCGGCAGTGGCGTAGTGTGAAATTCGGCAACGTTGTAGTTCGTCCATTTAAAGCCATGAAAAATATCGAACTGTAGGGTGTTCGGTGAACACCCTCGCATTCGATCTTTTGCATGAGTTTAAATGGACACAAAGCAACGTTGCCACATTGCACGCTACGCCACTGTCTCCCGATTTTTGTCAAGGCCTTCGTACACGCTAACAATAAGTAGGATCGTCAAATTGACATCGTTGAGCTGAAATTCACCACAAACAGTAGAATTGCCAACCTGACATTTCTAAAATTCAAACATAACCTTGACTAAAACACCTCGAAACCGGGGTTTCTTTGTTATTTTGTTGACAGTAGATTGGTGAACAGATGACACACCATCCATCGTCAAATAACTGTGCAGTGCTTGACGGGCCGTCAAATTATACAAGTTTTTCGACAACGTTTAAACCAACATGCAACGGTTGGCTCATCTGCCGTTTTGTGGTGGATCACGGCTCATCGATGCCAATTTGCCGGTTCTACTTTAGGCAAATTTTAGCGAACGAATATCATTCACTTCAAGAATTGATGATTGCTAACTGATGCCGCTGATCGGTGAAAAATCTAGCCAATGAGAGTCGAGAATGAACTTCTGAATGATACTATCGTGAAAATGAAAAATGCGATAGTATAATATTCCATAACATAACCTCTAAATCAGCTCTGAATGGCATGGCCATTTTCAGCAATAAAACTAACGTTTTCGAAGTTAAAATTATGTTTGTCTCATAGGAAAATGACCTCTACGCATGGTCTGTACAATAAACTTCATTCGAAAAGTTCGTCATTTCCGAAATTATCGTGGCGAAAGGAATCAAAAAGGAAAGAAGATGAGATTTCTGACACCACGGTTGCAACAATTCGAAATCGAATCTACCTCCGGAGGTGAATTCAAAATTTCCCATTGTTGGAATTCAATGGTCTCCGGTGAGACCAACGAAACAATCGAATATCATCAAAATAAAATGCAAATCCATCGAATATCATGACAGTTAATGATATTTGATCGCGAAAATTTTCTTTTTGGAGCGTGTACAAAGGCCTTAAGAACCACCAATTACGCCTGGAACGCATTTAATAAATCTTCATTATTTTGGTAAGAAGTTTATAAACGGTTTACAGATAGATTTTAAAACTTGCACTCGGTGAAAAAACCCTATGTCTCTCGCCGGCATTGGGAGCACTGAGCTCGGGTGGTCTTGTAACGGCGCAAAGTGGGCACTGGATAGAAATATAGAATATACAAGGCATTATTTTATTCAAGATTACGAGCAATGAGTCAGTTTCGCACTTTTGCTGCAGCAATATGACACATTGATTCTAACGTAAAATTCAGCAAAAATAACGATAAAGGCACGTCAAAAATTTTCAAAATCATCTCATCAACTCAGGAAGTCGCTTCCATTTTAAACAACCAGCATTACACGAGACGCTCTTATCAACTACGTACAACTACATTGACATCAACAAAACTTAAAAACATTTAAATGTTTTGTTTTGTTTTTTGTTTTTTCTCCGAATGTTTTGTTTAGATGCATACAATTTGTCTGTGCTTTTTAATCTTTGATAAGCTAGAAAAGACCAGACAGCAAATGCAACCAATATATTTTATGTATTTAGAAGAAAATTCCATCGTTTCGTAGTTACTAGTTCCGTTGTTGTTTCCATATAGGTACACATTGGTTCGGTCTATGTAGAAAAATGCCCAAAGTATTCATAAACGCGGTGGTTCCTTCAATGTAGTTGTATGTCGGCCGGATAATAGTTTCTAGTATAACAAGGGCTGTTTAACATTGAAGAGATTTCCTGAGTTAATGAGTGGCTATTGAATGTTTTTAATGTGCGCATCGTTAGTTTTGCCAAATTCTACGTAATAATTGAGATACTATATTGTCACAGCAAAAGTACGCAACCTACCTATTATAATGCAAAGATAGCTAAAAAGTAAATTTAATCAACAATCATAGAGCTTGAAATCACTGAAATTACATACTTAAGGGGAAGCACAAATCGATTTTAAAATATTTCTGGAGCAAAATAAACGAAAACTTTACATTTGCCCGGGAACACACACAGCTGCCGTTTTGCGTAGAATTAAGGACATTTTTCTATTCACCGATGATTCCACCGGTTGAGAAAACATTTCACGCTTCAGTTCAGAGTACAATTGCTCTTCGCTCAAATACTCGCATCTTTAATCTTTTCTCAATTGGTACAATCACCGTCCAACTATCCATAAGTTTTCAAAGTCATCGGTGACTCCACCGGTTGAAAAATCATTTTCGATGCGAATATTTTCTTGCATTACAGTCATACACTGGACTGAACTTCCTTCTTGGTCTGGTGGTCATAGCAACTGGCCCCTCACCCAGAGCCAGAGGTTCCAGGTTCGAATCCCAGCCGAAGTGACAAGATTTCACGATCTAGAATCTAGTCATCTCTAAAGGACATGGATGTCATAATACCCTGTATCTTTCAATGTGTCTATAGGTGGCTGTCGATCCTCCGATATACATCAGGAGAATAAAGCCAAATAAATCCGCAAAAAAAAAAAAAAAAAAAAAAAAACTGAACTTAGTAATATTTTTTCAATCGGTGAATGCCATTAATTAATGCGGTTCTTTCTTGCAAAATTTTGCTACAGGGGATTGAAGAGTTGATTCTTGCATAAAAACCTGTAAAAATGACAATGAGTACACTAAAAAATCACGAAATTCACTTTCAGAATCGGGCTTAGTGGCGGAAAGACGCAGGTATCATGGGAGATTCCTATCTAAAGTGAGACATATCTTTGTGTTTCCGTAGAGAAAGTGAGATAATATAGACAGGAATCTCCCATGATACTTGCTTTAAACCGTCATTACGAACTTGACGTTTTGGCAGTTATGGCAGTTTCGGTAGTTTATGACTGAATTTTGGTCTTTCTTAGGGCGATTTTCGTGATTTTCGCAGGTTTTTACATAAGATAGGACTATTCATTTGCCCACAGCGAAAGTTTGCATTACAGTGGCGGCTCGTGCGATTTGACAACAGTGTTTTTATCCCATTTAAATACATGGAAAACAATCGAAACTCGAGGAGGCTGCCAGCCTCCGCTTGAATCGATTTTTTACCTAAGTTTAAGTGGGAAAAATGCATGGTTGCCAAATCTCAGGGGCCGCTACTGGTTTGCAAGAGCACCACAATACGTACAACGGCGCTCTCTGCTGGAAAAAAAATGCATGTTTCGGCCCAGTGTGAGGCTTGATGACTAGTGAGCGCAGACTCGACTCTTGAGCTCAAGCATTGGAATCCAAAGGCACTCGCCTGGCGGACTTCAACAAGATGTATAAGCCGCCGCCGCCGAAGCAAGCGTTTAATAAAATTAACTGATAAATCAAAATCTTTTGCTGCTCCTGTCTTCTCGTTTTATTATTCCACATCCCCTCCGCATATTCCTTATTGTTTCCTCCCGTGAAAAATTCCCTTCGATCTGCTCTCCGCAAAGACGTTATCAACTTTATGCGCTTTTTCATTCTCTTTTGTTCTTTTTCCATCCCCACAAGATTCCAAACCTTTCGGCATCAGAATTATTATGATCTATGCAATATCCATGACAGCAGCCTGATTTTTACCGCATGGAGTGTAGTGGCTGCACAGTTGAATGCAGCAACAACAGTGCGCTTAAACCCTTTATGTGCCAAACGAGAGAATACTCATTTTTCTCCTTTAGTCTATTTCAAATTGTTTTAGTCTTCATTCCGGATAAATGCGATTATCGATGAAATCTTACAGGATGTGGCTCCTTCGATCGCCTTCAATTCGTCTTATAGGCAATTCCAACTCCAGTTCCCAACATAACGGAAGAGAGGCGTTCTTTGGAAGAAATTATTTTGCCGGGCGCCTTCAATTCATCGTATATGCAATTCCAACTCCTCCGAGTACGAACATTTAACTACCATCCCACCATAACGGAAAAGAGGCGTTCTTTTGAAGAAGTTCTTTTGCCGGGCGCCTTCAATTCATTGTATATGCAATTCCAACTCCTCCGACTACGAACAGTTAACTACCTTCCCCTTTAAAATGGAACAATGACGTTTTTTTCAGCTAACCTGAACCTGACCCTTCGAGGGTTAAACACGCAATTTTGAATGTATCCTTTTATGGGCACCCGCAGAAAAATTGCCGTTGGGGCAAAATTATTGAATTTCAATGGGAGGTCTGGACTCTGGATGGGACAAAGTTCCCATCGAACTCAACAAAGCAAAAACGGAATCTTCTTAGTTCTTGCGGTATTTTTAAAGTTTACAAATGTTACAGTTTTCTTTAATAAACATGTGTACCCAAAAATGAATTTTTTTAAGAGAAAAATAAAATGAATTTTTTTTAAGAGAAAAAAATGAATTTTTTGAAGAGAAAAAAATGAATTTTTTGAAGAGAAAAAAATGAATTTTTTTGAAGAGAAAAAAATGATTTTTTTTGAAGAGAAAAAAAATGAATTTTTTTTAAGAGAAAAAAATGAATTTTTTTGAAAAGAAAAAAAAAATGATTTTTTTTGAAGAGGAAAAATTTAGTAAAAATACTTAAATGGGTATTCTAGTAAAGTTAAGCGGGAACTCGACATTTTTTGAAATAAGACCAGATCTCACAATCTGTAATGGGGACAAATTTGAGTCTCGCCCTCCCAACAGGATTTTAAAGGTGCAAAACATCTCAAAGTCATGGACAGAGGCATCGCGGGCAATCTGCCAAAGCAGCATTTCGTCTATTTAAATTCATGTAAAATCTTGATTTGAGGGAGTACACTGTCCACCCCCCCCCCCCTTGTTCGATCATTCTCAAGGATTTAGATGGACGAAATACGGTGTTGCCGAATTGTACGCGACGCCACTGCACAGGGATTAACAGTTCCCTTTTTTAAATATTACATTACTTTAAAAAAAAAAAAAAAAAAAATACGTTGTGTCACCATGAGCGACGAGCGTAGCTAGAAAATTTTTCTAGGAGGGCCAAGTTTGGAAATCCCGCTGGGGGGAGTCCGGGGATTCTCCCCCGGGAAATGTTGCTAATTTAGCCGTTAATTAAGACGTGATTTCAAGGTATCGCATGTAACGATAAAATAAATTCGTGCGCAAAAAGTAATTGTATGTCCCTTTTTGCATAAATAAACTGCGATCTAATTAGAAAAACTAATCTTACACATTTATTTTTTGCTACTCGTAAATTCAAGTCAGTGGCGTCGCGTGCCATCTGGCAACAATGCAACTGCTCCATTTAAACTCATTAAATATATCGAAGTTTCCTTGTGCACTGTGCACCCTGAATTTGATCTCTTACATGAGTTTAAATGGATAAAATAAATTGTTGCCAAATTGCCGCGACGCCACTGATTCAAATAATAATAATAACATCGTAGAACACGAAAAAAATGGAAAGAAAGGAAAATAAGGACCTTCTGAACGGATTCCCCTCTTGATGTTTTCCGTTTTATCACAAAATTTAAAACTATACTTCATATCTGTTAACAGTCTTTTTTTATTGTGTTTTTCGTTATAAAATTATTTTTTCTTTCTTTCAATTATTACCGCATTTTTTTTTTATTTTTACATCAGATTTTCTGAGGGAGCCTGGTCCCCCCCTGGCCCCTGGCCTGGCCCCTACGCCCATGTGTGTCACTAAAAAAATGTTACGTCTGGCAACAACTCCAAAATCTCCTCATTTCTTACATTTCTGCATCCCTTCAAATCCCAAGACAAAAATATATATTTTTTTCTTTTCTGCGTGTCATTATTTTTGACAGTAAACTTCAGGGTTGAACGTGGAGCATCAAATGAAAGGGACTAGAGACTTGAAACGTGACACCGAGGACTTCAAGAGAGTTGTCAATATTATTTCAAAAGGGACAAAAAGTTGACGGTTTGTTATCAGAAGAAACCCATTATAATGGCACCGCTCATTGTCACATCTCAAGGGTTCTCTCTACAAATTAGCCTCCCCTACCCTACTCCATCCTACCCTCCCTCCCTATTCCCTCCCGTTGTGCCCCAATTTAACGCGGCAACCTTCGGGATTTTAAGACTTTCATTCTGGAATGATTAGAAATCTCTTGTTTGACTCATTGAGAGTTTAAATATTCCACGGAAAGGAATTTAACTCCCCATTATTTCCAGGAAAAAAAAAAACATGAAAGCTACTGCTTCGAAGTTGAAAATGAACTTTTTATTCAGTAGGTTTTGATTCCACCGGGCTGCTCATTAGCGGGCATTTTCCCGCCTCGATCTTACCCCATCTCCTAATTAAAATGTGGGTCAAAATTATGTTCCGTTTTTGGTTTTCAACATTTTTCGAGCGTTTTTCTTATTTTTTTTTCCCAAAGATCCGTTTCAAGGAGGAAGAATAAAATTCTTGTGAGATAATGATCTGATCACTGGCAGAATCAAAAATACTGAGAGAGTTCTCAAGGGGCATAGACGGATGTTTTGCTCTTCACAGAAATGAAGAAAAACTGGAATTCCTTGGAATATTTTAGGCATACAGGAACAGACAAGAGTATTTTAAGTTTACAGGGGGGCCGATTCTTGAAATTCCCGACTTTTTGGGAGACTGGATAAAAATGGAAATATTTTTGAATAACCATGAATAATCAACTAAAGTTATTCGCATTATTCTCATGTTATTCCTATTAGTCAGTGGCGTAGCGTGCAATTTGGCATCGTCGCAATTTGTCTATTTAAATCCATGAAAAATATCGAAGTATTGGGTGTTCGGTGAACACCTTCGCCTTTGACCTTCTTTACGGGTTTAAATGGACCAAGTACAACGTTGCCAAATTGCACGCTACGCCACTGCTATTAGTAAATCAATAATGTAACACTACCATGCAGGCATTCATCATTATGGCAGTTTTTTCCCATTTGAATGCATGAGAAACAATCTATTAGTAAAAGGGTTATGATCCCCTTGAGAATCGATTGTTCCTCGTACGTTTGAGGAACGAATTCATTGTTGGGACATTGCTGGATCCGCCCATGTCAGTTTCCAGAGGGCATACCGTTAAGAACAAAATTATAGACTGTTAAAAAATACACTCAAATACAATTTAAATGAAGAAATTGATGTAATTGAATCTCCAAAAATTGAAACGGGGTTGAAATTGTATCGAATGAAATTTCGGTTTCAGTTTTAGGCTTGGGAAAAAGTTGCGTTTTAGTTTTGGACATTTTTTTTTTTTCCCCCAATGTGTTTACTTTATCAATTAATATTTATTTATCTTGCTGAATTTTCATGAGCATGATATTATACCGAAATGAAATCAAAGCAACCTTAAAACAAGCTCCAAAAAATGGGCTGCTTCAGTGCAGGCTAGCGTGCAATTCGGCAACGTTGTGTTGTGTCTATTTAAACCCACGAAAAAGATCGAACTATGGATCGAACTATTGGGTGTTCGTTCGGTGAGCACCTTCGCATTCGACCTTTTACATTGGTTTAAATGAACACTGTACAACGTTGCCACATTGCACGCTACGCAACTAGCTGCTTTCCTTCATTGTCGATTATATCAAAATTTAAAAGAAATAATTTTGAATGGATTAGAATAGACGGGTTTTCTATTAGCGCAGGCATGTTTTTTTGGTAAACGGAGTCTTCCCGTTGAGTGGGAATCAAGATAGATGTTTAAAATTCGGAGACAATTTTTTTTTTTTTTTTTTTTTTTTTTTTTTTTTTTTTTTTTTCTCTCCATCGGTGGCACACTGAAAAAAAAATCAGCTAATTTTAACTAATTTCAACTTAAAAGTATGGACACCACTTAAAACTGTTAGTTTGACTATTTGAATAAGTAAAATTAACTCCGTGCCATGTAAATTAACACGGCACGGAGTTAATTTTACTAATTCAAATAGTCAAACTAACAGTTTTAAGTGGTGTCCATACTTTTAAGTTGAAATTAGTTAAATTTAGCTGATTTTTTTTTCAGTGCATTGGCGTAGCGTGCACTTAGGCAGCGTTTATATTTCTCCATTTAAACCCATTGAAAATATCGAACTATCAGGTGTTCGGTGAACACCCTCAAATTCGACCTTTTACATGGGTTTAAATATACAAAAATACAACGTTCCCAAACTGCACGCCACGCCACTGATCGATGTTCTTTTTTTCAGAATACCCACATGCTTCAATAAATTTTGCAGCTACGAATATTCGAAAAAAACAAATCTATCGACACTTGCAAATAGATAATATCGATGATCAGCAGACAGTCGATGGTTTACAAGTTTTAGAAACCGATTGATCACCGATATCAACAATTTTTATGCCTGATCGTTACTGATTGTAGGGCCGCATTGCATTTTAAAAATTCTAAAAGATGATGAAATCAGATTTGATGCTTTTTTTTCCGGCAGAATAAAAGAAAATGTAAATTATACCCTTAGATGGTTCGTATATTGATCAGTATGGCGTAGCGTGCAATTTGGCAACTTCCTATTTGTCCATTTAAATCCATTAAAAAGATCTAACTATTGGGTGTTCGCTGAACATACCTTCGCATTCGACCTTTTACAGGGGTTTAAATGGACACAATACAACGATGTCAAATTTCACGCTACGCCACTGTATATTGTGTAGCTTTTTATTTGATGGTTAACCATCTTAAGTTGAATATTAACAGCACATTATGTCAATATTAACCACGAAACTGTAACGAATAATAAAAGTAGACCTGCATTTTTTAACCACCATTTCGTAATTATTAACCATTAAAATTGCTGCATAGTATAGGCAGAGCTGCCGATTTGCGTAGATTTAATGACATTTTTAAATCCACTGATGATTCCACCGATTGAGAAAAGATTACAGAGTTTAGCTCAGTGTATGCCTGTAATGCACAAAAATACTCTGATCTGTGATCTCTTCTCAATAGGAGGAAACGCCGTTAATTAAGTAAAATATACCTGTTGAGAAAAGATAAAAGACGCTAGTATTTTCGTGCATTACAGTCACACACTGAGCTAAACTCTGTAATATTTTCTCCACCGGTGGAATCTTCGTTGAATTTCAAAATGCCATTAAATCTACGCAAATCGGCAGCTCTGAGTATAGGAACCATCGAAACACCGGTAGATCCAGGAACCTGCCTCTCTCTCCCACTTTACGCATTTAAACACACGAGTAATAAAAAGATAGTGGAAAACGCACTTATTATATTTGTTTCCCTATCTCTATCTTCCTCTATCATGAGCGTTGAAATGTGGAAAGAGGGAGACAGCAACATTCCTAGATCCGAGTGCATCTAAGGGTAAAACTTACCCTTCAATTTTCTTCAGTGTCCTTATCGTTTCATCACTCTGTTTCATTTTCCATCACTTCAAGGCAATTCTTTATCCCAAGCCTAATCCATTGAGGCAAGGAAATTTTGACGTAAAAAATAGATGGGTGAACATTTAGGGGGGGGGGGGTGGTTTATGAGAGAGGGGAAAATGAGATAAAGAAAAAAAAAACAGTTTTCACCTAATTATCATTTTTGAAAAATTAGTTCAAATGAGGACCCGGAACCACTTTCAATGAGGGAACGTAAAATCATACCTTTCTTTTCACTTGATCTCAACACATGTCACGAGAGCACTATGACGGCGGTCAAGATCACGGTTGCTGAATCTGTTGCATTTCCCTCAGGAAACTTTTCATTTGATTTTTCTTTGATCTTGACCTGGCGAAACTACTTACGATGAGCGTTAAATCATGCTTATCTTCTCACTTGACCTCAACATATGTCACAGGAGCACGGCTACTGAATCTGTTGCATTTCTTTCACAAAACTTTTCATTCACTTCCACTTTGATCTTGACCTGAAGGAACTACTTTCGACGAGCGAACGAATAATCATACATTTCCTTTCACTTGACCTCAACACATGTCACAGGAGCACGGCTACTGAATCTGTTGCATTTCTTTCACAAAACTTTTCATTCACTTCTACTTTGATCTTGACCTGAAGGAACTACTTTCGACGAGCGAACGAAAAATCATACCTTTCCTTTCACTTGACCTCAACACATGTCACAAGAGCAATTCGACGGCGGGCAAGAGCACGGCTGTTGCATCTGCTGCATTTCCTTCAGGAAACTTTTCATTTGCTTCTTCTTTGACCTTGACCTGCCGCCGCCTCCAAAACGACCTCCACTCTTCTCGCAGCACGAGCCTCCAGCGGGAGTTCTATTACATCGACTCTGCGACTGACAGCCGGAGGCAGGCGGTCTCGATGGACAGCAAGACCTGTTCGACTGAGGGCAAGGGAACGAAGATGATAGGATACCGCACGCGCGGGTGGGAGGTGGGCTGCAAGAACCCCCTGATGGACACGGACTTAGACGCCGCCCACCGGAATCACAGTTGGCCCGAGTCAAACAGAGTCTGGATCTTGCCCCAGGGCTGGGGAAACACAACTGCGAGGATTTGGACATACACAGAGAAGAGGGTCGGGGGTAGCAAATTTTAGGAGTACTGGGTTTGGGACATGTCGATCGCTGGGAACACTTCCGCGAACGGTTATAACAGAAAGTCGGCGAGCATTTCCTTCGGACGATCTGTTTAGACGGGCAATGCGATGACATGTACGGCTGGGCATCGAAACAATTCGACTCGCACCGGTTCCTTTTGGGCCCGCAAAAGCACGAAGGGAAAAATGATGGCATTTTACGCTCTCACGTTCAGTATTTTTGTTGTTTTTTTTTCTTAGTTTTTCATATGTTGTTTTTTTTTTGTTGAATTGAAGAGATAACCTCAAATATGGACAAAACAACACTCACGTGATGACGAAATTCCTGAGTTTTCTGTTTTGAAATTTTGGTTCTGGTGCGTTGTTTGAGCTGGAGGTTTGAGGTTTGAGCACTTGTAATCACTTGAAAATTTTGAAAAATTCCGCCGGGTAATTTAGAAATTGAACTTGGAATTTAAGTCATTTTTTGAGGGTTAGACGACAAAAATTTTGTCTTGGAGTGTGAAGGAAACGGCCGGTTTCTAGGGTAACAAGGGAAAGCATCGGAAACAGTCATCGCTGAGTTGTAGGAAACAATGCAGGGTTGTCAGACCGTGTGAGAAATGTTTCTCCAGCATCTAGCGGATGTAATTATCACAGAATAATACAACCAGAACGGAAACTCTGTCGGATTTTGAAGCAAATTCATTTCGCGTCCGCCATGTTGGGATCAACGGTTGGGATATAGGATGTTTACATCTGGATTCGCGCTCGAACGAAAAAACATAGGACATGATCCGCGAAATTTTCATTCTGAAATGGTAAAAGAATAAAAGTCAGGGCGGAATCTTGAGATTTCTTTCCAGAAATCACAGAAATAAATGAGTTTCAACACAAATCACACTCGTCCGCCATGTTGGGATAAAGGACCACAGCGTTGCCTTTTGGTGCCGTTAATTCCAAACTTGCTTCCATTGACTCTTATGGGAGTTTCCGTTCTGATTGTATTATTCTGTGTTATTATGATGTCGATTGTTACCTCCATTTTTTGATAAATTAATGCTTATGTGTCCTACTTGCAAGCATTTTATGCGATTATAATCGTATCTAGCCATCATTTGAATTGTGTCTCTGATTTACTGCAAGCAATTCAAGGCAGAGTTAGTTACATATCTGCGTGCATTTACTGAGGTAACGAGAATTTTTTTTTCCAGAATAAATTTTGATTTTCTGACAGATTTGCGATACCTAACCTCCAAATTTGTAAGAAGGCCCAACAGTCAACGTATAGTGGCGCGGTATGAGTGAGTGAGGCCAGAGAAAGAGATTTCTGATTTCACGTGGAAGAGGTCATTTAGGAATGTTGGCGCACCTAGACTAATAATCTTTGGAATAAACCGCAACGTTATTTCTCATAGTACATGGTAAAACGGAACGAAAATGCACCCTGATTAGTGGTAGCTTTTCATTGAGAACCGCTTTAAAATCAAAATTTAACATCGCAGGCAAAGATGATTTTGATGTGAAGAGCGAGGACTTGGTGGCACTCGGGGGTGGGGGCCTATTGTCAAACATCCCCTCACCCGAAAATTAAGAAAAATGATTTTTTTGAGAGCCCATTTTTGCTAACTTCGGGAGTGAAATAAAATATAAATTTTTTAAAAAAAATTAAATTAGAATAAAATTGTTTTTCAAACTATTCACTTAAGTCTAGAGGTTGACCCCCTTTTGCCAAATTGATATTTTAATCATACCCCCTTTCACACGCATTTTTCTAACGCTTTTTTTATTCTTTCAGCATCTCTATTTTTGCCAACCTTTTTCTAATATTTTTCTCTTTCTATTTCCTTTCCATTTCTTCTTTTCTCATCGTATATCCATACTCTGTAAAGGTAATTTGTTATCGACCTTATGGACCTGTATGAACCATTCTTTTCAGGGAAATATTTTACGAATCAGGGTTGAAGAAAACCTCTCATATGTTTTACTTAAGGTGATTCTATGGCAAACTCCTAGAAATATTAATCCGATAGATGGCGTTGCTTGTTGCTGGCTCTGATAATAGCCGTTTTTTGACGGTTTCCGGCTGTTTTCTCTGAACTGACGAATAAGAGACAAAAAATCGGATTGTCAGCACCTGCGTGATTTTTTGCTTGATTTTTTAAGCTAAATACAAGCCAAATTGGTTAAGAAATAAGACAAAATTCAAAAGTAATTTGGAATTGTATCAGCAAAGATTACAGAATTCGGTTTCAACTGTAATATTTGCTGATACAGCTCCAAATTACTTTTGATTTTTTCTTCTCATAAATACGTCTTTATTTCTGAAAAAATTTGGCCTGTATTTAGCTTAAAAAATCAAGCAAAGAATTACGCAGGTGCTGACACTCCGATTTTTCGTCCCTTATTCTCCTGTTCAGAGAAAACAGCCGAAAACCATCAAAAAACCGCGGCTATTTTGGAGCCAGCGACAAGTAACGCCATCTATCGGATTAAAATTTCCGGGAGTTTGCCATAGAACCACCTTAACCTCTTCCGCACCTCTTACCCCCTCTTTTTTGGCCTTAATGGAGTGTAAAGGGTTTGAAAAAAGGTTTTAATTTTTCAGATTACTTGTTCCGCCTCATGATGTATTCATCATCCACCGCCTCAATTTACCTCTCTGGCCGATCCTCATCCTAATCCCAACTCAATGTCAAGTGTTTACGTGCTTCCATTTCAGCCGCGCTTTCTTTTCAGGCCTTCCCTTCAGCGTTGCCAGATTTTAGGGAAATGTCAGTAGATTTTACATTGATATCAATGTAAAATCTACTGACATTTCCCTAAAATCTGGCAACGCTGCTTCCCTTCGTTCTTTTTTGCGCTTCCTTTTCGCTTCCTTCTTCAACGAGTCTATCGGTTGGCTATAAATCAGAGGTAACGCTGCAAACTGTAGATAGTCCTACGCGTATAAATCGTTGCTTGTTGGGAGAAGAGAACGGAATGTTGCCAGTGGGACTCTTGCTTACTTTTGCTCTACTGGGGATCAGTAGCGCACCGAGAGTTTCTTCGTCTCTCTCTTTTCTCCATTAAAAACGTATGTTAGACAAGGATGGCGAGGGGATAAACCCCCCCCCCCCCTTCTGTCCTTTTCCTACTTATTCATTCAAATGGGAAATAGAGATGGGCGAGATCCTGGTTGCGCCAGTGCTGGGGATTGAAGAGTTGGTTCTTCCATACAAACCTCTGAGAACGGAGAGAAGGAAGGATTGAGTCTGTTGCGTACTTTTGCTATATCATTATAACTCATTGTTTTATCGTAAAATTCGGCGAAAATAAAGATGCGCACATTAAAATTTTTCAAAATCCACTCATTAACGCCGAAAATACCTTCTATTTCAAACAACCCGCGCTACACTAGACACTATATCACCGACTTATAACTACGTGGATGGAACCGTCTCGTTTACGTAAACACGAACAGATCTTACAAACATTGGAATGTTTCATTTAGATGCGTACATTTATTTTATTATTTTGCAATCTTTGATTAACCGAAAAGACCATCAGACAGAAAATGGAGCCAATGGTTCATGTCTTTAGAAGGGAATTCCATCATTTTGTAGTTTCAATATTGTTTACTTATGCACGGTGGTTCCATTTATGCAGTAGTATACCGGTGCAAATAGTGTCTAGGGTAGCGTGGGCTGTTTGAAATTGAAGTGATTTCATGAGTTGATAAGTGGATTTTGAACGTTTTTAACGCGCGCATCGTTATTTTCGCCGAATTTTGCCTAAGAATCAAGGTTCTTTATTGTTATAGCAAAAGTATGCAAAAGACCCATTCACAGGAATGTTAGCATAAAAAATTAAATTAAAAAAAAATTAGTCATTAATTAAAAATCAGGAAAAATGAAAAAAGAAAAGAAAATAAGGCGATGAAAAGAAAAACTAAATGAATAAATTAGCATCAGAATCCACAATAACAACCGGGAGGGGGGGTTGAAAGAACGTTGTCAACCCTGATTTGTTTACATTAATCTTTTTCTTTGTATTCTATTCTACTATTTACTAAAGTCTCTTTGTATTTCTTGTTTTTTCTTTGTTTTTTGTTTTTGTTTTTTTGTTTTTTTCCCCTTTTTCCACTTGTACTTAAACCAGTGAATTTTTGTTTTTTTTTTTTTTTTTTTTTTTTTATACTCTAAAAAGCTATGCCGATATCCGCGTATATCTGGCTGGCAAATTTATAAACTTTGTAAATGTAACTATAGAATTAATACAAAAAGCTGTTGAAAAAAAAAATAAAAAAAAAGTAAAAATGACGATGAATGCACTAAGAAATCACGAAATTCACTCTCAGAATCGGGCTCAATGGCGGAAAGACGCAGGTATCAGTCATGTGAGATTCCTATCTAATATGCCACTTTCTCTTAGGAAACAATTAAAGAGGTATGTCTCAATTTAGATAGGAATCTCCCATGATATCTCTCAGATGATATTAATACAAAAAGCTGTTGAAAAAAAAAATAAAAAAAAGTAAAAATGACGATGAATGCACTAAGAAATCACGAAATTCACTCTCAGAATCGGGCTCAATGGCGGAAAGACGCAGGTATCATGTGAGATTCCTATCTAATATGCCACTTTCTCTTAGGAAACAATTAAAGAGGTATGTCTCAATTTAGATAGGAATCTCCCATGATATCTGTGTCGAACCGCCACACACTGGACGAAAACGTCCTTGTGCCCGGACATGGCTGGTTTCGCGCTCCTATCTTTGTTTTTTCGAGTTGTTTTGGCTATTTTTCTTTAAAACCGACATCCTTTTAACTTATTTTCATTTTTTATTATTTTTTTTTTTATTTTTTTTTTTATTTTTTTTTTAATTTTTTTTTCATTTTTTTTTTATTTTTTTTATTTTTTTCAAATTTTTTTGTGTGTTTCCCACAAGAATCACCCTATATAATGTGTTTTTCGACTGTAGAAACAATCGCATTTTTATTTTCAGTAGTGTATTTCGTTTCCGACCCTCACCCATTGACTCGCTCCAATGCGCGCCGCGTCGTGCTATTACACGATTATTTCTCGTATCCGCAGTTTATCGCAGCTAAAGATCATTGAGGTGGTTTTTCCAAGTTGTAATAAACACTACTAGCTCAAAGTTCACATTAAATACGATTAAATAGCCTGTTGAAACTGTATTTTAATTTTTTTAAACCTTCAAATGTTAAATTTGAACAAAAACCATCACTACATACATCTATATTTGCATGATTTTAAAAAACTATAGGTCGAAAATTATCTCCATGCAATGGTGAAAATGACTATTGTATCGGCGTTTGTTGAAAAAAAGATTAACACATCTTTTTAGGCAAAATAAAACACGAAATTTTAGCGTCAAAATTTCAAACCGCACCAAGAACCCGTTATTCGACAATGGTGAGGTATAGTGCTGGCTCGAGGAAAAAAAAAACAATGTCAGAAAAGTTACAATTGGGTTCTAAAATACTACTTTTTGTCAAAAATTTGGGGTTTTCTGCAGATTGACTTGACCCCCCATGTCCGAGCATAAGGGTATTTTCGTCCAGTGTGCGCCATTGAGCTCGATTCTGAGAGTGAACTTCGTGATTTTTTAGTGTACTCATCGTCATTTTTACAGGTTTACATGCAAGAATCAACTCTTCAATCCCGTGTAGCAAAAGTTCGCAAAAACCCCATTTTAGACTTTTTTGGTGCGATTTTCGTGATTTTCGCTGGTTTTGACATCAGATTGGACTAATCATTTGCCCACAGCATCAATTTGCGAGAGCCCCCCATTGTTCGATTTTTACATTGAGTTCAATTGGAAAATGTGGATAGTAATTTATGATATAAAATGGCAACACTGGAAGAGAAGGAGTTGAGTAATTCACGCCCGCGGGTTCTTATTCTTTACTAACCTATTCGCACCATTCACCGATGAGAGGAAACATACATCACCGAACACAGCTCTCCCTTTTACTTTCCTTTTTTATATGACTGAGAATGAAAAGGAAAATAAAAAGCAGATTCAGAGTTGAGCAGCAACTTTCCTGTATTTTTCTTTTCCTTCCTTGACTGCTTGATCCGTAACTTCTGCTCACTTTCTTTGCATCGTATATATCCCCTCCCCCTCCCCTCCATCTTCAATATACTTTCTTTTTCCTTTCAACCTACGAAAAAGCATGAAAGGTAATAGCAGATGATTTTTCTTTCCTTTTACCAATGAAGTGAAAAATGCGTTGCATTTGGCAACAATTAAATGTCTAAAACACAGTTTTCGTGCGAGTGCTCATGACACGAACAACAGGCGGTTTTAATGATGACGTCGTCCGGTGATGAGCGGTACAAATCATAAGCGGCGGTAGCCGCACAGGCCCAGTAAGAAAACACCCCTGGGATATAACTATACTGACATGTTTAAATTCACCGATGATTCCAACCAGTTGAGGAAAAATTACACAGTTCAGTTCAGTGTTTGTATGACTGCGCTGTAATGCTCAAAAATTCTCTGGTGCGTTGCATTTTCTTAACCGGTGCTATCACCGTTTTCTTATTGAGATATCAGCTGTAGTTTTTTTTTTTTTTTTTTTTTTTTTTTTTTTAAGTCATCGGCGACCGCACCTGTTAAGAAATGTTTACATTATATACGTTCAATTATGTTCATGCGTTACAGTCATGCACTGAACTGAACAATGTTTAGTTACAGTTGGCTGTAGGTTCAAAGTTACTTTCAAAACATAAGCCAAATAGCCTCCTCCCCACCCCCAAAAAAACAAAATAAAAAAAAAACAAAACAAAAAACAAAAACACTGTGTAATCTTTTCTCAGCCGGTGGAATTGGTGGAATCTCAATCGGTGACTTGAAAAATGGCATTAATTATACTCAAAACGGCAGCTGTCGTGGGCACGTACTCAACGCTGTGACACAGATAGCTGCCAATTTGCGTAGATTTAATGGCATTTTGAAATTCACCGAAGATTCCACCGGCTGAGAAAAGATTACAGAGTTTAGTTCAGTGTATGACTGTAATGCACGAAAATACTAGCGTCTTTTATATTTTTTCAACTGGTATATTTTAATTAATTAACGGAATTTCCACCCATTGAGAAAATATTACAGACCAGAGTATTTTCGTGCAGTACAGTCGTACACTAAATTGAACTATGTAATCTTTTCTCAACCGATAAAATCTTTGGTGAATTTCAAAATGCCATTGAATCTACGCAAATCGGCTGCTCTGATAGGAACCATCTAAGGGTAAAATTTACTGTTCCTGTTTTCCGGTTCATTCGTTTCTTTCTTCCGTTTCGACACTAACTGACGGATTAGCCAATCAACACCGTTCAGCTCAATAATTTGATTTGCTGCTCCATGATTGTTCGTGACTCACGTAGTCAGGTCACGAAGTTTTTTCTCTTTCAACTGCGTGTTGCTTCGAACCAGATTGAAGGCGCCGCACTGCATACTTAACGGTGCTGCTTTTCTTGTCATGGAATCTATCTCGGTTTTAAACTCACTATATACTCTTATTATTAGGACAGCTCTGCGCTGTATATCAGAGTAAATTAAATCATATCTGTTGACCCTCGTGTATTGAATATAAGCTTGCGAAATCCAACCGTGCAGAAATTTGTCTTCATAACATTTAGACTGTACAGGGTGACTGTAAAAAAAAAGGTCCCCACTTGGATGTTAGGGTGGTTGCTACTCGAGAAATTGAAGGAGCTTCTTCCATTTACAGTAAGATTTCAATTTTCAACACAAGCCTCAAGATTTATATTCTTCATTACTATATGTACCTCATTTGCATGCATTTTTAATATTCTTATACATGGAGAAAAATTTCTGATTGAAATTACAGAACGTAGGAAGAAATTGGGGTAAAAAGAAATTCCGTTTAAAATAATAAGAATTCTTATTGATTCAACGATTCTTTCTTGCGATTATTTTGATTTATCAGAACGTTCAATTGGACCAATGATAATTCTGGTTGAATCAAAAAGAGTTCTTGTTATTTTAAAGGGAATTTCTTTTTACTCCAATTTCTTCCTACGTTCCGTAATTTCAATCAGAAATTTTTCTCCGTGTATACGAGGACCGTTCAATAAGTAAATTCAGCCCCTTCGAAAATCCGCAAAAATGGTCCAAATTCAATGAACTTTACCTTAAAATTTTCTTTGGGATATGCTGAATCCAGAAATTAAAAGTTCAAAATAATCGGACAAAAATTAGCCGCGTACTGGCCTTGGACGGATACAGAGAATTGTCTTTCTCTCTCTCCTTCCATTTGAAAGCGTGCGTTAGAAAAGGACAGAAGAGGGGGCCAAAGTCACGTGATGCTATCCTTTTCTAACACAGAAGTTCAAATGGAAGGAGAGAGAGAAAGACAATTCCCTGTATCCGCCAATGGTACGAGCTGCGGATGCACGCAGCGGTTTAGTGCACTCCCGCCACCTTTTCATATGCGAGCTACTACGGTCGTTCAGAAAGCTCCGCGGCTTATAAAACTTAAAAAAACCAAACTTAAATACTAAAAAAGGCAATTTTTTCAACTTTTTGGCAGTACATTATAGTTTTTCAATTTCGGCCAAAAAACTGCTTAGAAATTCTATGTTTCCGCAGCCAACTCTAAGCATGTTCCACCATCTCTTGAGTGCGCGTGAAAGAAGTGAAATCGTTCGACATGATCTCAGATAAATGTAATTTTATAGCATTGCCCAAAATAATAAAACTAATATACCGTTGGAAAGCTGAAAACATCATCTTTTTATGGGTGTAATTAAAAATTGTACTGCCTTAATGACTGTGGGAGAAAATCTATTTTATGATCTTACACATATGGTAAATAATATGATGGTGGCAAATTTTCGAGGTGGCCGAAAAAAAAGATGCAATTCCTCCGCAATTTTCTGACCAAAACTCAAAAACTGATATACTCCTAGAAAGTTGAAAATATTGCCTTTTCAATAGTATAATTAGACTTTTTTTTAGTTTTATTGGTTAAGAAGAAAAATATGGGGGAGTTTTTCTTTCTGAACGGCCGTTGCGTAGTAGCTCGCATATGCGAAGGTGGCGGGAGCGCACCATGCCGCTCCGTGCATCAGCAGCCCGTACCATTGGCGGATACAGGGAATTGTCTTTCTCTCTCTCCCTCCGTTTGAACTTATGTGTTAGAAAAGGATAGCAGAGGGGGCCATCACGTGACTTTGGCCCCCTCTTCTGTCCTTTTCTAACGCACGTTTTCAAATGGGAGGAGATAGAGAAAGACAATTCCCTGTATCCGCCCCGTACGCGGCCAATTTTTGTCCGATTGTTTTAAACTTTTAATATCTGGATTCAGTATATCCTACCGAAACTTTTAAGGTAAAGTTCATTGAATTAGGACCATTTTTGTGGATTTTCGAAGGGAGTGACATTACTTATTGAACGCCCTTCGTATTTACTTTCGAGTTGACTTTATCAAAGGTTTGTGTAAAAATTGTCGTTTAAATGGTGAAAATTGGTTCACCAGAGCTGGTACACCAATCATCAGCAATTTTGAACCGAAAAACGTCCTTCATCAAACATAAAGTCCCCACGTATATTTACCAACGAGGTATAGCGGATAGAGAGGATGTTTGGGACGTGCGATCAGCGGCGTAGCTTGCAATTTGGCAACGTTGTATATTTCCCATTTAAATACATGCAATAGGTCTAATGGAAAGGTGTTCACCGAACACCCAATAGTTCGATCTTTTCCATGGGTTTAAATGGACAAGTTGCAACGTTGCCAAATTGCACGCTACGCCGCGCCACTGCGTGCGATATCGAAACTTCAAGGAGTAAGCCATGGTGGAAATCTCTGTGGACATTTTTCACACAGGCTCAGTTTGTTGGCCTCAATTTTTTTTAATTTTAATTTTTTTTTTTTTTTTTTTAAAGAGTGGCAGATCTACTTGAAATTGGTTTTAAACGAAAGTGCAAGAGTTTGAAAGTGGCTATTGGACACAGAAATCTATATAACTGTTTCCTTCTGGAAAGATTTGTAAGCTATAAAGAAACTGTTACATGACAGAGAAGCCGAACAATTTTCTCAGCTGAATGGGGCTCTTGCAAACTTTTGCTATATGGGATTGAAGAGTTGATTCTGGTGTAAAAATCTGTAAAAATGTCGATGAGTACACTATAAAATCACGAAATTCACTCTCAGAATCGGGCTTAATGGCGGTGAGACGCTGGTATATCATGGGAGATTCTTATCTTAATTGAGAAATATCTCTGTGTTTCGAGAGAAAGTGACATAATAGACATGAATCTCCCATGATACCTGCTTTGAACCGCCATTACGGTCTTGCCGTTATAGCAGTTATGTGAGTGTATTACTAATATTTCGACTTTTTTAGTGTGATTTTCGTAATTTTCGCTGGTCTTTACCTTATATTGGACTATTTATTTGCTTATAGCAAAAGTTTGCAAGAGCCCCATGGTTGTTTTAGAATTCTGTGTTCAGATAGCCCATCTAAAACACTTGCACTTTCATTCAAAAGCAATATCCTCTGGATTAATTACAATTTTAGTTTTAAGGTTAAAAAAATATGAGGCAAATCATCAAGATTTAAATCCCCCGTGCTGCCTCACTTTGAGATAGAACTTATAACATGTAACGAGCCTCTCTTTTGCAACACCTCATTGATATTGACTTCGTAAATTTACTGCGGATTATTACAGGTAGATGCATTAGCATATTTGGAGCATCTTATACGAGGTATGCTTTTTCCCGGAGATTGTTTATAGGTTTAAGACCTAAGTCGGTTCACTTTATCATGTAAAACGTTATTCACAAAATGATGTCCTCTCGTAGTAAATTGACCAATCATTGCTCACTTTGTGACGCAAGTCGCTTCACATAGCATCGCCCTTTATCTTTACGCTATGTTCGTATGAATCTACCTGACCTTTATTAATCTACCTTGTCCGCACCCGAGTTAAGAGAAATTGGCAGCGACGCTACACAAAGCAAGTCATTATCTACTACATTCTATTATGTATCTACCAGAATAAATCTACCTTGTCAGCGATCATTTTTCGACGCAGCACTCGAGAGAATTTCTATCTCTCGTAGGTGAACATGAGCGTGTTTGTGGTTTGTTTTTAGTTAACAAGTTTGAACTTTGTTAAGGTGATTCCAGACTCCAATGGACAATCCAATTTAAGAATCTCTAAGTGAAAACCCTGATCATGCATTCTGTTTATTGACTATATGGAAGGTCTAAAAAATCTGCGGGCCGATCATTTACTTCATCGTTAAACCAATCATTAAGACTGTTTATGAGTGATTCTATTGGTCGGAAATTGTAAAACTTGGATGTTGCTATCGTAACTATCGTTAAAGTACCGGCTCTTTAGAGGTTACTCATGAATAACCTTTACAGAACGGATACTTTAACGATGTTTACCATAGCAAGATCCAAGTTTTACAATTTCCGACCAATAGAATCATCACTCATAGACAATCTTAACGATCGGCGAATTAAATGGTCGGCCCACTGATCTCATCTAATATTACTCTTCAACCGTTCGAAAGGGGAAAACTGTATGGCGGAGGGCAAAGACGGGTCCAGCAATCCGGCAACTATGGATTCTTCCCATTTGAATGTATGAAAAACAATCGATTAGTAAAAGGGCCATGGTCCCCTCAAGAACCGATTGTTTCTCATACGTTCAAATGGGATGAATTCTTGGTTGCCAAATAGCTGGATCCACCCATGGTGGAGGGGGGGACTTTTTGAACACACTATATATATACAGGAATGCCTCTCCGTCTTGATAAAGTCGAGGGCTTAATTAGATTATAAACGTTCGCACTTTCGACCTCATCCTTTCTCTTTCTCTAGCGAGAGAGCTTTCCTTTCGAATTGCATCAGTCCGCACTTTTCCGACCTACGTACCCCCCTCCGACCCCCCCCCCAATCCCCCCAACCTACCTATTTCCGGCACATGTACCTTTATGCCAGCCACTCACCCAATACTATCCTTCTTAATATCACTTACTATCTGCTTTTTCACGCGATACGTGCGGATGCGGGTGCAGAAGTGAAGAATGGCAGCGTTGCCAAATGGGGCTGTTAAACACTTTTGTTATAAGCGATTTAAGGTAGATGTCCCAAATACCGCCACCCTATTCATTTATTCTTTAAAATAAGCCTACTTCAGCTGACAAATTTAAGAGTGAATGAATTAAGTGTTTTTCATAGGTTGGCTGAACTGGTGAAAAAAAGTTTAAAGTTGATATTAAGCAGCAATGTGCCCTTAAAAAATCGCAGAAGTGAACACCTGCCCAGCACCACCTGTTTGTGCTGATTTTTTTCAGTAGTTACTTATTAAAAATCTGTTCTCTTTCCTTTCTGGTTTTTAAATTATTATAATTCCATTATTTCCTGACAATGAACATGATGATTTGAATGAAAAGCCAGTGGAAATATGTATGGCGATAGTTAGGACGACTGATATGATAATAATTGGGACGAATCCACGTATGGCATGGTGGTTAGGGGGGGGGGGGGGGGGGTAGAAAATGGGCTGTTTTCGAAATTGGATGAGGGTTACGTTGGAAAATGATCTACCCACGAGGGAAGACGGCACCAAAACACCCAGCTCAAAATTTTGACTCCCTGTGTCTCCGCACAGTGGTTAAAAATCCGAAGTTTTGAAAAAAATCGGATTTTTTGGCGATTTTCGCCATCTCAAACAAGAACAATGCCGTTTTCCTTCCAGGGCTAGTGATTTTATGTTACTAGAATGCACTCACTATGACTCACTTCAATTTCGACCCGTTTTGGTCGATGTTTTGAGTCTCCGCAATAATATTTTGTACAGCAGCTCCCTGAACTTGCAAAATAACCCAATTTTTTGAAAATTGCAATTTATGAACAAAAAAATGAGCGAGCTTATTTTTGTGTCGGCTACTGTTCAAGCGAATACAACAGGTGTGGTTTAAACACTGTTTCAACCACTCCCCGGAATTTTGACATTTCAAGTCTTCGCAGTTCCTATGAAGCAATTAAAACTCGCGAAAATTCAAAAAAAGTTCGCGATTAATACACAAGAATCTTAGGTTTCCGTGAAACCGCTGCTCTTTTTCCAATTTCACTATCACTATCTCCAAAAAACGAAGTAATTATTATTTTGACTGCAGTGTCTGAATACTTTTAACTCTGTGAAACGATATTTCGCTTTTAAGGTAACGTTACCCAAGTCCGAGCCTCGGAAAAGTGTCCTCACCATTAATAGAACATGAGGAGTGAAGCTAGTTTTTGTCCAAGTTCGTTTGGACTAATCTATACCTACCACTGGCAACACTATTCCATGTGGGAATACGAAACACAAGGAAGGCCAAACGATGGTTTGCAGCTAAATATCAATGTAGGCAATCCTTATTTCTAAGAAACTAGGAACTGCTCATTTTTTATTTTTCATGATACTTGTTTATTTGCTTGAATCGCGTGGTTACAGTTTTCTCGATTAATCGATTTATTGAAAATTGATTCTTGAGGGGACCATAGCTCCTTTAGTAATCAATGGTTTTTCAAAAAGAGGAAACATTCAAACAAACAAACAACATTCAAAAATTCAAACGGAAAGAGTCCACGGCTCTCAGATTGCTGGATCCGCCTTAGTGCTAACATCGTTATTTTTGCAGGTTTATCTGAATCACTCCTTAAAAGCGCTTACAACAAAAGTGTGTAACAGCCGCAATAATGACTCTCATAACAAGCAGCACTCCGAAATTTTACTTCCTTAAAAGATTCACTTCGAAAATAGCAGAATTGAGAGGCACAAAATGAACTCAGCTGAAATGAAAGTGTTTTGTGTCAAAACACGTCTGACCTCTTTTCGCTAGCCTTTTTTGAATATTCCTCTGAACGATTTATTTATTAGTCCAGTGTAGTTAGAAAAACAAGATAACGTGATTTCGTGAAAAATTTGTATCACTACCTTGGACATCTTGAAAATAATTGGAATATTTATAATTAAATTAGTCACTCTGCAGTTTCCCATTAATAAAGTAATACGACTAAGTTTATGGATCATTATAACGGTTCCTTCTTCGGCCGAGCTCTCATAATTTTATCTTCGATACTGAGCATTTTTGAAGCGAGAACTGTCATGGAAATCTACCCTCACGCGAAGGGAAATCTTGAGCTCGACTTTATTCTTGATGTTTCCAATAAGACTTTAAAATCCTTCGAATCAACATTTTTTCACGTCGTTTCCAGCCCTCACTCGTAGTTTCTGGTGCCTCAGTTGATGCGTTCACTGCACAATAATTTCGTTCCAACTATATCTGTCGACTATCGGGGTGATTTGGACCGTTGCATGGCTCAGGACCGATTGAAAAACATTCTGTTTATTTTAAGGGATTGTCAGGAAATTCTAAGCCTTATTTTGGACTTCGCTTCACCCAACAGAAAGCGTCAAGATTTAAACGCAGAAGTTCCAAGCAAGACTTTTCGTTTCCGTTCTACATTTAAAACTAATTCGTCTTTAAACCCACCCAAGTACTGTGTCCATTTTGAGTCGGATCTATCAGTGATTCCTAGGAACAATTCGCATTTTGCATGCAATTATTCTCTATCCGTAACCGACCGCGAATTGGAATCGAACTCAATACTGTCTGATGAATTTTTCAATAGAACGCGAAGTTTATACAACAACCGCATATTTAACAGCGAGAACAATTTAATATTTTTCGTCCTAGACGATAAAGTAACCCGTTTAAACGTGAAACTGCAAAATTCAACTCAATCACGACGGTCAAATCACTCCAAAATTTTCAACGTAAAAAATCAAACTGTGATTTTCTTCGTATTTTCAAATTCATGTGGCGGATTTTTCAAGGTTACAAGGTAGTTATTTGTCCTGGCGGAGACGTTTGTTACCGGTACAATCCTTTTTCCAGGAAAATAATTGAGTATCATTATGATGGTGGTAACTATTTTGACTTCTCGTGGTCTACGATGAACGGAACACCGCTGAAATTTTTCACTGTTCCGCCCAATACATTTACTTCTATGCTTGGACTGACTGCTTGGGAAAAGATTTTATTCGAACTCGAGGCCACTTTCTTTTCGAGGATTGGTTGCACGTTACAACAAGATGACATTTCACGTTACAACCTCGAATCGGCTGCTATTTGCCAAGACCATTCAGAAGGGTTAAGGTGGGGCATAGATTTAATCCTTTTTGATGACGGTATGAGAATGCCCAACCATGACTATGATTTTTCACCAGCGATTGAGACTGGATATCTCTGCTTTATCCTACCAAAAAGAAGCTTTGCACCTCAGTATCTAGTCGCTTTTAAAAGTTTCACCGTGTTTGTTTGGATTTTGATAGCTCTGTCCTACAGTGCGTGCATTTTAGTTCATCATTATTGTAAATTGCTGGCTAGAAACGCTTTGCAGCCCATCTTGACCGAGTCTGAAGTGACTAATTGTGAGAGTATCTCACCTTTTTGGAATACCTTTTGTTATTTCTTGAACGTCAGTGACTCAAGACTTATCCTCGGCGGATTGTACGGTGGCAAAATCCTCTTCTTGACTCTGATCTCTTCGACATTAGTACTAGTCACCGTTTTCCAAGGCGAAATGGTCAACCTAATGAGTCGTCGACTTCCCAACGACATCAATAGCGTAGAAGATTTAATGAAATCGGATTTGCCTGTTCAGTCGGGGAAATTTGGCGGCCGATCGAGAAATTTTCAATAATGACTCCAGATATCAGCTGATGAACGAGAAATTTTCAGACAGTTTCGACTTTTTTCTCAATGAGTTTCGATTGAAACTTGATCTTGAAAATATTCACATAAGAACAGAAGCGGGGTCGATCCAATTCATGGGCGAGACGAAAAACAGCTCGAGGGAAGTCATCATAAAAAGTCTCGAAAATATGAACCGATCTCTGGTAAACGATGCTTTTTTATTGTTTCTTCCTGAGAAGTTAGATAACTTTATTTTGAGGTTCTCTGACTTGGACGTGAGTTATGAATACCATATTATCAAGGAGTGCATCATGACTTATCCGTTTTCGATAGGGTATCAGAAATATTCTTTCATGTCGGAGAAGCTCAACAAAATGATCCTACAGATGGTCGAGTCAGGCGTGTTTCAAACGCTGAGCGATAGTCCCAATTTGGATATTAATGACGATACACGATATATAAAATTTGAGAAAGTGCCCTCTGATAAAATTCAGAGGCGTTTCTCTGTTGACGATCTGAAGATAGCATTTCTTTGCTTGATTTGTGGACTCTTCGTGAGTTATTTCTTTTTCATTGCGGAGTTTTTGATCTTTGGCATCCAAAGATATCTCAAGAGCAAACAAAAGTCATTTAAGAAGCGGTAATAAATGGAAAAAATCTTCGGAAATATGTATGTATAGTGTACTATCGACGAGCTAAAGATTATAGCGAGAGTTTACGTGCTAAGTATTGCCTTCAAGGTTCCGGTTCGGCCACTCTTCATGCTCCTTCGGCCGGAGGAGCCGTTGCGGATCAGTCCCACACTCACACTCATAACGACGGAAGCGGTCGCTTACATACAGTGGAGCCCGGGTTCGGTTGCGCCACTTTTCGTAAAGGACATGGCACACTCCTTATGGGAAAAAGGTTTCGGTCGAATTGGACGAAACTTTGGGATATTGTTCATTTTGACCTCCTGATCAAAAGTCTTCACGGGCCCGAAGTGATCCTATGACTAGTTTTCGAGATATGGGGGGGGGGAAAGGCCCGAATTTGACGATTCTGAGAACATAGAATTTTGCTACTTTCACTTTCCTTTTTTCACTTTTTTTCCCCATAACTTTTTTGGCGCACCGTAGGTACTACGTGCGCCTATTGAAATCGGTCTGCTACTCAATAGAGTATACTACGCCCCCTTGTGGTCAAATGGCAAAATGAGCTTTTTTGATGTCGTGATTTTTTGGTTGTTTTCCCGTTTTTTTTAATGCCAATTTCATTTGAAAAGTTAATGTTTTCCCAATCACGACTGAATTTCGAGTGTGTTGGAAGTAATTAGATGTTCATTGATTCACGTTTTCTTAAAGTTATTCTACTTCAAAAATTTTTACTAACCTCACTTTCTGATTAGTGATGATTTCAAAATTTTCCCGGTATTTATTCTAGGTGATCAAGTGAACCAATCATTTGCCGTTCTGAGTGATTGTTTTTTTTTTTATGTAAATGTAATTATTATAATTAATTATAGCACAGAATAATTGTAGTATTCTGTGATTATAGCGTTTGGTCAAACGCAAAACGGAGAGTCCAAGCAGCAAGACTTTCACTATCTCAATACTCAGAATTCTTATTTATCTTTGGTTGAACTGATGACTGTTCAGTGTTCACTTTTAATATTTAAATATTTTTAACGCTAATGATCAGAATTAGAGACTGATTAGGTGTTTTGAGGTTGATCAGTCATGCCTAAAAGTTTCGCACTTAGACTTTTGTAGTAAATTGAGTTTGCGCCTCACAATTTGGTTAAAAGTAAGTTAGCGTCTTTTATGCTGAAATATGAGTCAGCGATCCATTTCTTTCTGAAAATTGTGTTAGCGAGTCAATTTCTTCTGATGGCGCAGAGATTTTCAAGGTATTTTGTTACGATAGTTGGCCTCTCACAACAAAGTCAATCATGATTTAGTCAAAGTAATGGCCTCTCATCATGTCTAATACCATCCATAAGAACATCCTTCCATCATTTTTCATATTTCTTAACCCTCTCTGACTTAGAGAGATTTAGGTAAAAAAATTCTGTGGCGTCTGTCCGTCAGTCCGGTTGTCCGTCATTTCCCTACCTAGGCATGACTATTGAACCATTGATCCTTATGCATCCAGATTTTGCACAGTTGTTGCGTTTTAGATTCCCCAGAGGCACTTTTTTTTTTTTTTTGAAATTTTTACTTTTAGGGTAGTTATGGGGAAAAAATGATTTTCATTAAAATCAACGGTAAAATGGATAAAAAAGAATAAAAATGGAATAATTCAAGTTTTGGGTCAATCAATTTTGATGAAAGTTAGCGAAAAAAAAAATATTTTCAGCCTACTATAGAATAAACCCTTATAGTTCCTATATTCATTCCTCAAAACTGATTAAAAATCAAAATAAACGCGCTCGAGCCAAAAAAGGAATTATCGTGAGAAATTTAAATAATCTTAAAACTTGGAGTCAATCAATAATGGCTGGATGAATTTTCATGAAACTTTGTACACACTATCTTATCAATAAACTTAAATATTTTCCTCTCTGTGTCACCAAAAACAAACCCAAAAAAACCATTTCAAGAGGTAATATAGGTGCGATTGAGCAAAAAATTTGGGGAAAATGAGCAAATAAAAAAATAATCCTATTATTTGGGATGGTTCAGGTTTGGTTCAATCAATTTGGATGAAAGTTAGCAAAAAAAATCTACATTCAGCCTACTATAAAATAAACCACTCATAGTTACAATATTCAACCCTCAAAACCGTTTAAAAAAACAAAATAGGTGCGCTCGAGCCAAAAAAAGGAATTATCGTGAGAAAATAAGTAATCTTAAAACTTGGAGTCAATCAATAATGGCTGGATGAATTTTCATGAAACTTTTTTCACACAATCTACTATCAAAGTACTAACATACTTTCCTCTCTTGATCACCATAAACAACCGATTAGACCTTTTCAAAAAGGGAATATAGGTGCGATTGAGAAAAAATATGGGTATATAAGCAAATAAAAAAAAATCTTATTATTTCGGATAATTCCTGTTTGGTCTAATGAATTTTGACAAAATCTGGCAAATAAAATCTACAATTAGTTTACAAAAGAAAGTAGCCCTTACAGTTACAATATACAACCCTTAAGAGAGTTAAAAAAAAACAAAATAGGGTGTTTGTCCAAAAAAAAAAAAAATGAAAGTGAGGAATTAATTTTAAACTTGGAGTTAATCATTAATGGGATGGATTTTGACAAAACTTTTCACAAACATAATGTGTTAAAAAATACACTAAACACTGCACTGTGTGCACTAAAATATTTTTTTGGTACAGTCCTCATAAAAAACCCTTTAAAACCGTTTCGAGGGGGAATGTAGGTACAATCGAGCAAAAATCTTTTGAAACTATAATTGTAAGCAAATATGAAGACAAACATAATGATTGGAATAAGTAATTCAAGTATGACTCAATTAAGTTCGATGAAAATTGCATCAAAACGTTTGCAACCAGCCTAGGCAGATATTTTTTTCCAATGTATTACTACAATATACAACCTTTAAGTCTAAAGCTGTTTAAAAGCAATATAGGTTTCATTACACCAAAAAAAAGAATATTCAAGGAAAATTAATTTATAAAGAAAAGTCAATCAAAAATGGCTGAATGAATTTGTTGAAATTTTGTTTGCGCAATCTACGACTTACTTAAGTACATCTTTGGAGGGGGGTTAATCTATTAAACAAAAAATTATTTTGAAGATCCACAGTTTGAAAGAAGAAACCAAACATAGTACTCAATGGAGGAAATGCAAGAATCAGTACATTTCGACCGGCTAGGTAAAAAACTAAGGAAAAAGAAACTCCCAAAAATAGAACAAAGAGCAAATATAATGAATGCAGCTCAAAGAATAAAAAATTATTGGAATCTGGAATTACTCTAGACCCTGTTATAAGCAACATCAGATTAAGGCTCTCAATTAGCCTTCAAATAACAAAATAGGCAACTACTCCTACAGCTTCTCTACAAAAATTTCAAACTCTTCGGATTGAAGGCAGAGTTATGTCCGGAGCTGAAAATATTTGAAATTTGGGGGGGGGGGTCTCCCCCAAAATTTTTTTGGTGGGGGAGGGGGGCTGGGGGTCTTCCTCAGATAAAAAAGGTGTGAGAAAGTTTCGTAGGGTATTCCCCACAGTTTTTTTTTATCATTTCGAGATTTGATTGACGTATTTCGGCCATTGTGCGCGGATCGAATGCCTGTCACCAGTCGTGGGACGTCATGGGGATATTTAGGAGAGATGTCTTTTGACTCACTGTAACTTCTTCATCTTTTCTTACGTTTTGCCATGGCGTTCTTTGTTTTACTTGGCATCACACTTCACGTTCAATTTTTTTCCGGGCAACCAAAGAACGGTGCCAGCTAATGGAATATGGCAACATTGTTTTTCTCTACTTTAACACATCATGAAAAAAAATCGATTCTTGGCGAGGCCAGTCGCCTACCCAAAATCGATCATTTTACATATAAAAACAATAGAGACAAAAACAGTGTTGCCAAATTGATAGAACCGTCACTGCCAGTTAACCTGCAGACCAATTTTTGCATGGAAATAATGCCTTCAGTGGACTCCAAGATTACTTTCAAGAAACTGCGAGAAACATTTCCGGTCTCATGAGCATCTTGGAGCTGATCTAAGCTGTTAAGAGCGTTGAGGTCTGACTGGCTGGACTAATAACCAATGACTCGGCATGGTCCGATTTCTTCTTACTACTGATCACTTTTTCATTTCCCTATTTTGCGGGGCATACTATATTGTTGACTACCTTTTTACTAAAGGGGGGTTTAAAATTGTTTTATGAGTATTTGATTGTTTATTACGTGCGTTTAGTGATGTGATGTGCAGTGGGAAATTCGAAGGAATTGTTCTATGATTGTCTGGGGGGTCCTACCGCCCCCCCCCCACTCGCCGCTTTCAGGTTCGAACTTGAACTTTTGCTGTACAATTTTTTTTTTGAGATGGTGGAAAATTCGGAGGATTGTTCTAAGATTGTCCGTAGTGGTTCTACACCCCCCCCCCCCCCACTCATCGCACACAGGTTCGTACCTAATCTTTTGCTGGAGAGTTTTTTTTTGAGATGGTGGAATATTCGAAGGGTTTTGTCCTCAGATCGCACGTAGTGGTCCTAACCCCTACCCACTCGCCGCACCCTTGTTTGGACCCGGATTTTTGCTGGACAGATTATTTTTGAGATGATGGAAATGGAATTTGATTTATGAGGGACCAAATTTGCTCAAGGTGCGCCTTCTCTGACACTGTAGTGTCAGAACTATCTGCTTGTTTTCTATTGGAGTAATTGAGACGCGGTTTGTGGCATTTTGTTCCTCAGACTTTTGCGCATGTTTTGATGCCCATATATTTGACCATCATGCGGGGGAGGGGTGGGGGTACAGCTTCCGCGCCACTGCGGTGACGATATCCTCTGGAATCACGATTTTCCACATTGAGGAGCCGAACCATTTATTGCGGCATTTAGTAAAATGTTTCACCATGCAATATGCATACCATTATGTGTCTAAAATAGTCATAATTGATAGTAACGATGGTCGGGGGGGAGGGGAGGATATTTTTCATTTCAAAAATTTCCGCCTTCGGCTTGGACGCAGCGCTTTAAACGTTGTGACCATTCATCAATTGCTCCTCTGATCGTATCGATAGAAATTTCTCTGGCTGCTGCTACGATTGCTTGTTTTAAAGATTCCAGATTTGGATGACGCTTTTGACATGCCTTTGATTCTAAAAGAGCCCACAGTTTATAGTCCAAAGGGTTGAGATCAGGGCTTCCCGATGGCCAATCAGAAGCTGCAATGAAATGAAGCTGCACCGCAGCGGTGCAAGGCAATCACTGCGACTCGATTTTCGTACGTGCCCCACCCCTTTTTTGAACCGGAACACTTCCACAAAAAATATGCAGTAAATGCTCTTTACACGCTTGCAATTAGCACTAAACTTATTACATAATGTATTAAACACTTCATCGAAGTGACGCCAAACGGCTACCTGTCTAATTAATTCGGTAAACATCTTTATCTGACAAGTGACCATCGCGACCAGAAAGATATCTTGAAAAAAAAGGTTGCAAGTTGGACGCTCGATAAAAGGGATTTAAAAGCGATATTTTCAAATTTGATTAGCATCATTTTGTAGGTTTTTTTGTCTACTTTTAGAACATGTAGGGGTTTATGTACTTATCTGGAACGGCATTGCATGTACACGCAAAAAACCGACGGTGCCTCGACTGGCAGAACTTTTGGCCAGACTGTGTAGTACCAAATATGGAAATAGGTTAGAAAAACACCCCAACAACTTAGCACTAAATCTATTAGATATTAGTACTGAGACCAGGCGTCCTAAAAGATTTAACCCCCTGGACCTGCCCTTTAGATATAACGACTTGTAAATATTAAACTTGCGCAATACGTGCTTATAACAATCAAGAGTCCCCTTAATGAAGGGTAACTACACTCATGTGATATAAACTTAGTGAAAATTTTTTCTCATAGCATTATAAATAATAGCTGATTGTAAATAGTAATCATAATAAAGAAAAAAAAATGCAAGTTGAGGGAGCTGCTGTACAAAATATTGTTGCGGAGACTCAGAACAACAACCAAACGGGTCGAAACAGAAGTGAGTCATAGTTAGTACGTTCTAGAAACATAAAATCACTAGCCCTGAAAGGAAAACGGCATTGTTCATGTTTCAGATTCCGAAAATCGCCAAAAAACCCGTTTTTTTTAAAAACTTCGGATTTTTAACCACTGTGCGGAGACATAAGGAAATCAAAATTTTGAGCTGGAATTTTCGGTTCCGTCTTTCCTCGAAGGGTTGATCAATTTCCAAGGTAGCCCTCATCAAATTTCGAAAATAGCCCATTTTCGACCCACCCTAATGGTGGTAATTGGGACATGGGCCAATTTTTCGAATTTTATTAATAATTTATTTTCCTGATTGATTACTTCAATGTCTTATTTTTTTAATAAAACTGGAATGTATTTGAAGGGTCCTGGTGCAAACAGATCCTAGATTAAATAAAAATTGACATTTTTACAGGGTATTTTACGGAAATTTCTTCTCAAGAGTGGCGGTATTTGAGACATCTACCTTAATAGTCGATTTCGGTGTAAAAACCTCCAAAAATAAAGATGGGAGCTCTAAAAACTTTCAAAATCCACTGTTGAACTCAAGAAGCGCTTTTGTTTACGCCGGCGTAATGATGGCTGAGGGCAGTAATAATGGGAGATTATCATCTAACTATATACTGTAACTCCATCAAGAAGTGATCAAAAAGAGACGACTTTCATTTGACACTGGTGTTACTCGGTATCACGGTACCATTCATCAGATTGTAGATCACTATACTCAGATGACTAATTACTCTGTGAATTATCCTTGTCATTAGCATAGAGAGAGAGTGACGAAATTAAGATAGGAATCTCCCATTATTACTGCCCTCAGCCGCCATTACGCCTTAGCAAATAAAAGCGTTTATTGAGTTTAGGAGTGGATTCTCGAAGTTTTAGTGCCGCCATCTTTATTTTTGGAGGTTTTTACAGCAGAAATGACTATGACTAATAAATCGCTTATAGCTAAAGTGTGCAACATCCCTATTACAAAATAATTATACTTCTATGTGAACTTTATAGTACAGGTGAAGTGAAGCTGTGTCATAATTTTGCAGCAGTGTATTATACTCATTACAAAGCAATGTAGAATGTAGATCTGTTTAGTGAAAATGAAAATTGGGTCAAAACAAATGCTTTACCTCGCTCTCACTCTCGTGAATTTACCCCCAAGAAATCAGATCCTTTTCGAATGCAAATTCATGCTGCATGATAAATAAACAGTTCTCTCAAATTTATTGCATCATGTTAGATTCCTCGTAACTTATAGTATATTTTCGCTCCAGAGTAATTTGTAAAAGATCACTTAATATCTATAAGTGAATTTAGAATCACAATGATATCGAAAGATGTCATATATGTTTTGTCCTTAAAACGCCCCTCTCAAAATGACCAGATTCCTAATCGAAATAAGCTCCCTTAAAATAAATACTGGCAGTGTTCTGAAGAATTCCAGTCTTCGTAGTAAACAGAACCCTGATCATTTTAGCTAGAAATTCTAGCATTGAGATCCAGAATAATCTGGAGAAGAGTGCCGGAATTTATCGCCATTAATGCCAGAATTCTACTTCAAAAGATCAGAATTCTTCTGGAAACTATATCAGAATTTCTTCACAGGAATTTTTTATAAGAATTTGGTCATTTTTAATGGACAACTTTCTTTTGACAACATGGTCAATTAACAGGTTGGGTTAGGTGTTTTTTGAGAGCAACTACAAGTATGTCCACAAAAATGCCTTTTATGAGGTGGCAATTGTTAAACGATGACCTATTGGACCCTGACCCTACACGCGAGCATAGGGTTCACTTCTCCGAATATAAAATCAATCCGGGTCAAAAAACAGATTGTATTCATACCTGCGAACGGGGTACAAAGGTTAAAGGGTAAGCGTTTAAAGAAGGGGAGGGGGTGCGGATGGTTATTGATTATGCGGCATGTTTATCGAGTTGAAAACATGCCGAACATTTGTATAAAGGCACTGACCCCCTTTTTCTTTGGTGCTGCGACGCAAAGTGACGCTGGGTGGGGGAGGGCGGTGGGGGAGGGGGCGGTGGGGAGGGGGGGAGGGGATGATGGGGAAGTGGGGGTCCAAGGGATCAAGGGAGAGGGGGTGACGTTTAACAAACGCGAGTTGAGAAAGTGATTTTCAATACTTCCGTCTTCCCGGCCTGCCTGCCCCTTGCCTACCCCTGTCGCATACAGACCGGCCCGGCGCGGCGCGCCGTGAAGTGGCATTCGACAACAGCATTTCCGTTTCATCCAGAGCTGCTTTTTTGCGTATAGTCAATGGTATTTCGCCAATTCACCGATGATTCCCCCGGGTTGAGAAAAATTCCATAGTTTAGTTCAGTGCATGACTGTACTGCACGAAAATCCTCTGATATCTGTAACCTCTTCTCAATCGGTGCAATCGCTGTTGAATTATTAAAATATCCGCAAGTTTTTTTAAAGTCATCGACGACCCCACCGGCCCACCGGTTGAGAAAACATTACAGATTAGTGTTTTTTGTTTTTTTTTTTTTTTCGTGCAATAAGTCATACACTGAAATGAAATGTGTAATCTTTTCTCAACCGGTGGTGCAGACCCCTGGCATAGAACTGAGCTTGAAAGGTCACTAAAAATTGTTCCAGCTGTCACCTAAACAAGGTGATATCACCAAATCTTCTTGGTGATATCACATAATTTTTTGGTGCGCAGTTTTATACCAATATGGGAGGCATCGCTTGAACTTACAGTGACAGCTCTTTCCTGAATTTTAGACTTTATAAGTGTGATTTTCGTGATGGTCGCTAGTTATTACATCATATTTAACTATTCAAGTTTGTGAGAGCCTCATTGTGAACGAACTTGAATTTTATCGCTCCAAATTCCAGATTGCTCTCTTGCTAAATTTGCCCGAGTCAGTGGCATATCCAGGGATTTTTGAGGCGGGGGGGGGGGTTCAAGGTCCGAAAATTGTCATGAGAGGAGGGGCTCACAGATATAATAATATAGTAAAATTTCTCCAAAAACGCAAAAAAATACCCTTTTTTAGGACAACTTTTGGAGTAAAGGGAGAGGGGGGAGACCTCCATCCTTGTCTACCCTATACTGGCCCGAGTCTCGAAACTACTAAACGTGGTTACTCACATGGTGACCTTTAATTAATACTTTTAACAGATCGTTCCTCACTCGCTCGTTCCTTTTTTTGTCCACCTCCTTTTTTCTCCTAAGGATCGGCCATTAATCACTTCAGGAGCGAAGTGAAACTCGACTCGGCCAATCTAGCTTCCATTTATCTGGTTTCATGTCCAACCATTCACGGGTTGATCGATGAATGCTTTGTTACATCAGTCACAAGACCAATTTTTTTTTTTTTTTTCTACTGGAGTGAAAAACAAAAAAGTAATGAAGCTGTTCGATGCATGTTTTGATTCCGATTCAGTCAATTTCAAATTCAACTAAAGAAGGTAAAATCTTGTCACCTCGGCTGGGATTCGGTAATTTTTCTTTTTTCAATCCATGGCATTACTATACAATTACCAACAAATCTGCATTATTTTTTTTTTTTTTTTTTTTTTTTTTTTTTTATAAGTCAGCGGCGCGTCAGATAATGGCACAAACAAGGTTCCGATTAATCGTTTGTTTGACTTCGACGGAAAAATAGAAAATTTTCATGAAATCATTGTTGGAAAAAAAAAGAAAAAAAATTGGAAAAAAAACGTTATCCAAAAATTATCCAATAATGTTTCTAGTAGGTAAGTTGCCACTTTTGTTAGGAATTTAGTAAGTCTATGCTCTAAGAATAATAATTACGTGAATAATACTCATTAATATATTTACCATCAACCAGGCATTTGGCAACCTATTGAAAAAAAAAGAAAACAAAAAAATGAAGTTCAGTATTTTGTACGAGAAACCCACTCCCTCTCTCCCTCACTCTTAAACTCTCTCGCGTATTTTTCTACTTAATTTTCTTTATTGAAGGTAACCTCCAAAACAGGCTCGCCTATGGAGGTACCGAATTTTCAGTCTTTAATTTTCATGTTAATTTTACGTTAGTTTATTTAATTTGTCTAGTAAAGTTTACGTATAATGTGAGTAATTTAACATTTTGTTTTTTTTTTTTGTTTTTGTTTTTTGTTTTGTTATTGGCTTTTGTCTGTAGACTGAAAATAAATCATTTATCAATTCATCAATATTTAAATAAATCAAATTAAAAATGAACCCTCCATTTTGAGGTGACAGTTTTAGATCATAGCACTTTAACTATTATGAACCCCCCCCCCCCCCCACAAAAAAAATACCAATCCTTTAAAGTGCGTAATTTTCAGGCAAGGAACTCTCGTCATTTACCGCGTAACTCCACATCATAACAACTGTAGTGTTATTGTTTTTCAATGAGTATAATCGGAATTTACCCTTCGAAAGAGTGAATTTTAGGGCTGCTGAAATCCCTCTCGAATTGCCGAGCTCTCACTCTCGTTCACACCAGCGCGGATCCAATGTTATTGTCCTTCTCTCTCTCAGTCCCATTTGAATGCATGTGTTAGCAAAGGATAGAAGAGGAGGCGAAAATCACGTGACTGTCCCTACTCTGTCCTTTTCTATCATACGCGTTCTAATGGAAAAAGAGAGAGAAGGATGGATACGCCAGTGCTTGTTCAGCCCTCATCACGAAGCTCAAACATGGCTTCGCTCGGGGTATTTCAGCTTCGTGAAATGAATTGCTATTCAAACGACAGAAAAAAAATGTAGGTTAAGTATGTTGACGTAAAGAGCGTAATCGATAAAAAATAATGCGATGACGAATATTGTATGCCCTGTGTCAATAGCCTTGCATTTTGATGTTAAAAAAAAAAAAAAAAAAAAAAAAAAAAAAAAAAAAAAAATAACTCGTAATGTTTCACCAACGAGTAACGACTCAATTTATTTCCTTTTTTTAGTGTTTTCATCGCCGAGACCGGATTACGAGGTACGGATTAAAATCGTGAGACACGTACCAATAAATATTTTGAAAAGGCTTCGCTTTTTGAATGGAGGGCGTTTCAATGAGTTTGGAATCATTCTCTTGGAATTTCCGAATTAGGTGTGAGCCCGAGCACAATACTCAGACTTTTCTCTCCTACAGTTTATTTTTTTTATTCGTAATAATTTTTGTTGTTATTATTAATTCATCGAGGAAAGTGAGCGGGAATGAATGTCATCATGAATGACGATTGATGATAATTCAATTGATTTTTTTTTTTTTTTTTTTTTTTTTTTTTTTTTTTTTTTTTTTTTTTTTTTTTTGTAAATAGTGACATTTATAGGAATATCACGTAAGTTCGGATTTGTAAACTTAATTTATTCCTGAATTTTGAAGGCTGTTTTGATTAAAACAAATGATAAGTGGTAAGCGCACCCAGTGGCAGATGTAGACATCTTTCAAGGTAGGGGCTAAAATCCCAAGGGGGGGGGGACGGGATAAAACCTACTTTTTCAACAAAACGCCAAAATTTGTCCGAAAAACCTCTCTTAGACAGTGTAAAAATTTGACTCAAGGGGGGAGGGACTGAAGCCCCCTCAGCCCCCCCCCAGGATCCACGCCTGAGTGTACCCTTAAAGGTGTATGCTTTCTGAATGGGTCTGTGTGGCTTCCGCCGCTTATGATGAAACCATTCAAAAGGCAACTTTCCGTCATCTTTTGTTACTATTAATCTTCTGCATTCGGATCGTACTTCAGAACATATAGTATATGAGACCCTAAATCGTAAAAACAAATTGTAATGATAAAAATTTAACTCTTATCTATACTCAGGTTCGTATTATCGGAATATGGAGTCAGATGTAATAAAAAGCCCTACTCTATCAGTAAAATTATGAAACAAAAACTACGATTTTTTTTTTTTTTTTTTTTTTTAATCTCGATTAATGTCTCTTTAACAGAACGACAAATATTGACGTACGTCATCACATGTTCATTCGCATATAGAGTGAATCAATACTTTTGTTGAAATCGTATGTGACGTCATAACCTGAAGAAGCTTAACTGCAGTTGGCAATTTATCTGACCATAAAATCAAATCGTGTCAAGATCCTTCTCCATGCAGAAAAATAAGACATTGATCAAAATAATTCTATCAAATAAATCATAATCAATATCCAATGCAATGTTCAAGTCCTTCTGAGGAATGTTACAAGCAAAACATCTGCAAAATTTGGATGCATATATGGGTCAATAGTTCAAAAGTTTTGCTGAGTTTCACATTTTATGGCTACGGACGGACAGACAGACACCACACAGAAAGTTTATGCATCTACCCCTCGAAGCCACAAATGGTTAAATAATATTGAAACTTCATGGATGAATATTCTTTAGGATAGTACTAGGCATAATGAGAGAAAACTTTTGTAACTATCGTGATTAGTCGTAGAGGGCAAAGTATCAAAACAAAATAAGTTGAAAATCTCTGCGCCATTGCAATCTTTTCTCTATTTCTATAACTTTGTTCGTTGTGAGAAAGTAAAAATTTAACAAAGAAGAAAAACGAAATTTTTCTGACAAACCCAATTGTATTCAAAAGGAAGTCAAATTTCATGATCATGAAAAAAAATAAATAAAATGTATACTCTTGAAGCTAGGAAACATTTCCCCGTTTCCTTTCCTCCACGACCGTCGTCGCGCGATAGGAAAACGGTTACTGCTGCCCATAGCCGTAGCCGGGACATTGTCTTTCTCTCTCTTAGCCCATTTGATTGCATGTGTTAGAAAAGGACAGAAACAGGGGCTGAAGTCACGTGACAGCCCCTATATCCATCCTTTTCTAACAAATGCATTCAAAAGGGCTAAGAGAGAGATAGACAATATTCTGGCTACGGCTATGCTGCTGTCAGTAATTTAACGGAAGAAAGCATGAATATTGTTTCAGCCCGCGACTACAATGTGAAACCGCCCTCTCTTTGTTGTTTCAGCTATAGTGAAGAGGAAACTCCGCTTCAAAGGTAAAAGCGGAAGTTCCTGAAACCAATTTGCCTCTTAAAATCCACTGCAGCCAAAGCTCGTGTCCTCTCGCAGTCGATGGCTTCCTCGTGCGGTGCGGTGCGGTGGTTGCTATGGAAAGCTGAATCGCAGACGACGGGGTTGAAATTGAAATTGAAGATCCTGTCATACCCCCTTGATACCTTCCGTCGGTATTTGATAATCCGGTGAAATACACCGTGCGAATAGTGATATTTTGCACCAAACACTATCTGGCATCGCAAAAACCACTGCTGCCGGTCGTGCGTAATTTATACGCACCACTGGCGCAACCAGGATATCTTCCATCTCTCTCATTTCCCATTTGAATGTATGAGTAGGAAAAGGACAGAAGGAGGGGGTTTTATCCCCTTGTCCATCCTTGTCTAACATACGTTTCTTAATGGAGAAAAGAGAGAGATGAAGAAACTCTCGGTGCGCTACTGATACGCACGACCGTAATGTACGTAATAATTTTTACGTTATACATATAAAGCAAATTTTAGCGATCGAATATCATTCACTTCAAGAATTGATGATTGCTAACTGATGCCGCTGATCGGTGAAAAATCCAGCCAATGAGAGTCGAGAGTGAACTTCTGAATGATATTATCGTGAAAATGAAAAATGCGATAGTAATATTCCATAACAAAACTTCTAAATCAGCTCTGAATGGCATAACCATTTTCGAAGTTAAAATTATAATTGTCTCATAGGAAAATTACCTCTACGCATGGTCTGTACAATAAACTTTATTCGAAAAGTTCGTCATTTTCGAAATTATCGTGGCGAAAGGAATCAAGAAGGATAGAAGATGAGATTTTTGACACTGCGGTTGCAACAATTCGAAATCGAATCTATAATAATAATAATAATAATATTAATTCTTTATTCATAATTCAAATGTGTTTGAACATGGAATAGTGTCAAAGAGCATACACAAGTAAAGTAAAGTAAAGTAAACAAAACAAAAGAGAGAAAAAAAAAAAAAAAAAAAAAAAAAAAAAAAAAAAAAAAAAAAAAAGGGATCGTACATTTTCTTTAACAGAGCAAACAGGAAGTTAGAAATCATCTATTGAATAAAGGACTTTGGAAATTAAAATGTTTTTACATTCTCTTTTGAATATATTTAAGGAGGACTCAATTTGAAGGCTTTTGGGGAGCTTGTAGAAATAATTGAGTCCAGTGGACATTAAAAGGTATTTATCCCATTTTGATTTTTGCCGAATGCTTCTTAATTTGTCCTTGTTTCTGGTATTATACTCATGGAAGTCACTGTTTGTTTTTAATATGTGCTTATTTTGAAAGAAGAAGAGCAGCATTCTGTATACAAAAATTGAAGGTACAGTTAAAATTTTTTCCTCCAAGAATATATTTCTGCAAGAGTCCTTTTAAGCGTGCCGTATATATACGGTGCGCTTTTTGTTTTCATTTTCATATCTAATATATAGGTTGCATGCTTTGCTTATGGCAAAACCTTGGCGGGAAAGGTTTGAAAAATTAAAAACGTGTTTTCTTCAAACTGGTTTCATTAATCGTTAATTTATTGCTGCAATCCAGGAGGTCTCGGCGTCTATTTTCTTAAAATTGTAAAAGTTTTGGTATTCCTGTTAATTTCAATAAGTTATTAAGCGTCAAAGTCGAATTCCTTTGAACGAGAATTCCATACAGGTCCAGCAACCTAAGTCATTTGTGCCAACCTATGAGTCAAAATTCCAAGGCAGGAGGGGGGTGGAAACATCCTTCACAGAAACCCTCTTTGCCCCTCGGTTTTGGGCTCCACCGGTCACGAGATTTCTTCACGGTTCATTAAGCGGAGAGATTTGTGAATGTGTGGGAGAGAGAGGGTGTTAGAGAGGCTTTGTGTCTCGGATCTCGGAGGGTCTGAGGACTCGTAAAAGTGTCAAAATCTGTTTGACGACGGTATCGAAAAGAAGTGACGGCGAGGTATTGATGAAGAGCGGGGGGGGGGGGGTATAGAAAGAGAGGGGCTCATTCATATCCTTAAGTAGACCTGTTTAGTGATGACGTCACCATCAAAATAGGTTCCAAACAAATGCTCTATCTCGCTCACTCTCGTTGATTTACCTATAAGAAATCAGATCCAAATTTTCGAACGCATATTCATGCTAGTTAAAGAACAGTTTTCTCAAATTTTATTGCACCATTAGATTCCACGTATTTTAAAGTATATTTTCACTCTAACTTAATTCCTAAAAGATCACAAGCGAATTTACAATCACAGTTATACCGAAAGAAGATGTTCTACGTTTTGTCCTCGTCTTACTCACGGTCTCTTATGGGAGTATCACCGCCATGACACTCAATCACTCTAACTTCTCTTCGTATCGAAGCTATTGTTCGAGGTATAACACATGTCGTGATGGTGCTGATGAGCCTATATCCTAGAATTTTGTGCTCATAAAAAACTGTGAGTGTGACAAGGACAAAACATAGGACTTTCTGCGATATAGCTGTGATTGTGCATTGATGCGCGATGTTTCAAAAAGTTTGTGGTAGCGAGCTCATATTTTATCACTGAGAAAAAAGTGGCTGTTAAAACTGTAAGAATAGAACCATAGATTCGATAGATAGAACCGATATATCGTTGCTATAGTCAGCGCGCTTGAATCTACACGAATTCCGATTGTCTCTATAAAATTTCGATTATTTTTATGGGAAATAAAGCGCGGGAATATATATCCTATCGGAAAATTCATTGAAACAATCGGAAAGAACCTTATTCAAAATGAGCCATTTTGGCCCTGAGGAATTTGTTTTAGATTATTCTTCCAATGGATAGGGCATCGTTTCGCGGTTCTAAAACTGGGTTTGTTTTTGTCTTAGCCCCTCTAGGAGCGGCGGGGGAGATAAATTCCGAATATTCCATCCAACTTTATATATGTATTCCTACACATAACTTATATGAGTTTCGACAACATTTGGCATCACTGCATACCGATTTCCGTCAATAATTATGCCCCTACGCCACCCAAAATACCCACCCTCCTTGCGCAGAAGTCATTCTGACAACTTGCATAAGCTCGTTTTCAACTTCCGTGACTGTACGTAAGGAGGCGCAAAATAGGAACACTATAGGAGCGCGCAAATTTCAAGAATTTCCGCGACCTTGCCAACTTTGACCGATCATATCTCCGAGAGTATTCATTGCCGACAAACGAACTTTGCGCCATTTGAAAGAACAAAAAAAGGGCTTTCTTTTCGATAGTTTTTGAAAAAAATCGAAGATGGTATTCATCTTTAAAAATTGCAAATTTTAAAAAATTTGGGTTTGTAAAAAACAAAAAATTGCAATTTTTACCTTGAAAATTGAGATAAATACACTATCATATACATCAAAAGAAAGCTCTTTTTACGCTGAACATTTTGGTTTAAAGTTGAGAGTCGTAGCTTAATTTGATGAAAAGTTATTGACGAAAATAGGTTTCAACTTTGACCCCCTCCCCCGCCGCTCCTAGAGGGGCTAAGACAAAAACAAACCCAGTTTTAGAACCGCGAAACGATGCCCTATCTATTGGAAGAATAATCCAAAACAAATTCCTCAGGGCCAAAATGGCTCATTTTGAATAAGGTTCTTTTATAAGGGACGTGGAACCCAATGGTGTGATAAACACAACTGGCGCAAAGAACTTGTTGTTTACTAGCACTTGTATTTGAAAATTTAGATCGTGTTTCATATGGGAAAACCCACGAGAGCGAGTGAGACGGAGCCTTTTTTTGGAACCAATTATTTTCATGACGTCACACTAAACAGGTCTTGGTCATTGGAAACATTTGAAATTCTGGGGGATCGGTAAATTGAAAACCCCTTAATGAGCGTCTATGCAATCAAGGGATTTTTGAGGAAATTTTGGGCGTTTTGTTGGAAAAAAGGTTTTTAAAATCCAGAACAAAGGGACGGGGTTAAAATTCGCATTAATAGCTCTAAAAAGTGAGAGGGGCTGTCGCGTGTCTTCCACCCCTGGACAGCCTCCTCCCTGCGGCTATGGAATTGACTCTGGAATAACTTATTTACCTATCCTAAAAAGTTTCTCGCGTGTACAGTATTTTTTACTGGAAGCCTCTTCAAATTTTGGAAATTATAGGTCCATATGAAACTTTGCTTTTCCAACACGAAAAATGATATCGACCCGCGGCATCAGAAAAAAAAAATAATATAACAATGCGTTATAGGCTTAGTTTTAACTGTAAACTTTCGATACTTTTCAACAAAATAAATGGAGGGAGGGGGAATTAAAATCCACAAACGTCTTAAACCTCCACACCTACTATAATCTATACCCCTAGAATGCTTGACGTGTAAAGGGCACCTGAAATGGTTAGTTCTGTATATTAAAGGATTATTTTTTCATGAATTCGCAAGTGTTCCATTTATGCATATTACGTATCTACATCGTGACAATCGCAATAAGTGCTGACAGCACCTAAAACGGAAAAAAAGATAAAAAAACTGTTTATTATTTAGAATCACGGCTTTTTCGAAAATGAAACTTTTTGACTTCAAAAGAACGCAACCTCATTTTTGATCCCTGAACAAGCCGTTTAAAAGGTGGAGGGATTTAGAAATATCTATTGTCTATAGTTTATGTGGGTAAAAAAGATCGAGCCTTATCAAATAATTTTCTCTTTTCAGCTTTCAATGGGTTTGTTGCAAACTTTTGCTACAGTGCTATAGAGTTTTGATTTTTATGTAAAATCGCCTGAAAATTACATTGGCGGCATCAAATAGTCATAAAATCCATTAATAAACTCACAAAACGCATTATAAAGAAAGTCAAAATGGCAGTCGTAAAGCCGAATAATCTCTGCACGCGCATACGACGAACATCAAAGATAGGCGATCCATTTTCCCCTTTTTCGTTGAAAGGGGGGGAAAAGAAAATATCTCTACAGTCAAACTGTGATTTTAAAAAGTTGCATGGTCAAGATGTTGTGTTCTGTGAAGGGTGGCGGGGTAGGGAGCAAAATATCAAGAATATAGGGTGTTTCAAAACTTAAGTGCCAAACTTATGGAGTGTATTTTTGGGGTCAACACATATATAAGGCTTTATTTTCCTACACGAATATGTGCTGCAAATGTTTCTCTTCTGAGCTAGAGCCCTCCAAAGTTTTGAAAACAAAAATCAAAAAACAAACACAAAAAACAACGCCTTTGACTCATCTCCTTATAGATACATCTGATCTTTTATTTTTTTCATCATTTCACACCTCAGCTCAATTGGACAGCACTTGTCAACTGAGCAACTGAGTGACATTTTTGATAAAATTGAGTTATTGATTGATAGACCTAGCAATACTGAATCTCGAAGCAACAAGTGCTTCTTCTAATAACAACTATTTCCTCATTGAAGCCTCATTGAAGTCATTGTCCATATGATGAAATAAAATGAGAACTTGGTTCCTTTTTCTTAAACCTTAATCCGAGTCACATAAGGAACCAACTCCGACTTGGTTCCTTTTATAGAATTGGGAACGGACTTAAGTCCGGATTAACGGATTTTAAAATATCAACAGTGTAAACCAACTCTGCCGTTTGGTTTCTCTTAGAGATTCGTTTTTCGTGATTATGCCAAACAAAAACAAGAAAGGAACCAAGTCACTTTAAACGCTAAAAATTAAGTAGGTACCTTTCCTGCATAGGAAATTCCACATTTCCGGTGTTGAAATGCAAAAACATAACACGGTAGTTGAATGAAATCAAAACGTAAGTAATTCCGCGTTTTTTGTTTAAATGCTAGCTCTCCAACTTTGGACTCAATTTTCTCGAGATCAGCTCCATGTCACATGGTTCCTCTTTGATGAATTATCATTGCTAGCAAAAGCATTAAAGCTGTTCAGACTTTAGTGGCACGCTTTTCCAACACCTGCGTGTTGGAATTTTCCCTGCTTGTTTTTTCTTTTTAAAAATAATTCTTAGTGCTCTCTTCTGTAACTTAAAGATTTTTTCGAGAAATTCCTTACTACATGTGCCCCAAACTGTAATGCAGTAGTTGATGTAACTGTAGAAAAATGAGTAATACAGAGATAAAAGGACTTTTTGATCACAGAATTTAGCAAAATAATGTAAGATAAAAATTGATTGATTAAGTTTAATTCTTAGATAATTAATATGTTCAGTCATACTAAGGTCTTTATCAAGCATAAAACCAAGATGTTTGAAATTGGTAACTTCATGTAACACCACATCACCAATCATCACAACGGGATTAATGTTTGAACAGATATTAATAATCATTAAATGAGTTTTTTCAATATTTACTACTAGCCCATTAAATGAGCACCACTGTAAAAAGTATGATATAATTATGTAAGAATGGGCTTCGAGATCAGTGAGAATTTTATTACTAATAACAAACAGAATATCATCGGCAAACAAAATTACACGCAGAAGTGATTGAATATTTGCAAGTCTTATTTTAATATTAAGGTAATCAGCAACATCATTTATAAAAATGAGAAATAGTATTACTCCTAAAACTGATCCTTGAGGTACTCCACAGAGAATTTCTAATAATTGCGAGGATACTTCTGAATCATTCTGCTTAAGGGCGAAAAATTGCTTGCGATTTTCTAGATAGCTAGATAACCAGCCAATAAAATATTTATCTGGACCAATGCGTGATAGCTTCAGCTTGAGCACTTCAAAGTTCACTGAATCAAACGCTTTACTTAAATCAAAAGAGATAATGAGTGAGTTTAATTTGTTTTTATTATTAGTTGCAATACTTTCCACTACTGATCTAACCGCAGCTTCAGTTGATAGGTTCCGCCGAAAGCCAAATTGAAGATCATAGAGAATTTTGTTTTCAGTCAGATAGGATTCCAACTTGTGGTAAGCAATGAGTTCAAATACTTTGGAGGTAGCGGATACTAGTGAGAGGGGGCGGTAATTTTTGAGAAGTGTATTATCACCAGCTTTGAAAAGAGGACAAACTTTAATAGTTTTTAATTCTGCTGGAAATGTGCAGGAAGTAAATGACTGATTAATAAAATGGGAAAAACAAAAGGAAAACTCATCTTTAGACTGTTTGATAAACCAGGTAGATCTTGATGTTTTTTCTATGTGTTCTTAAAAGAATAACCGAAAATTTGGCAACACTGCCTGGTAGGGTTAAGCATTGGTTCTTACTTATAAAAACTTAGGTAAAAAACGGTTAAACGTTCTCCTCTACTCCAACGATTCCATGGATGTACACATAGCCGTAGCCAGGATATTGTCTTCCTCTCTCTTACCCCATTTGAACGCAGGTGTTAGAAAAGGACAGACAGAGGGGCTGAAATCACGTGACAGCCCCTATCTCCATTCTTTTCTATAACTCATGCGTTCAAATGGGCTAAGAGAGAGAAAGACAATATCCTGGCTACGGCTATGGATGTATTTATGTGTATACAATAATAATGAGAGAGGCTGATAAATCTAAACTCCCAAAAGATCGCATTCTTGAATAAAAAAAAAAAAAAAAAAAAAAAAAAAAAAAAAACTCTTAATGAATAAAGCTTTCCCGAAAATGTGTTCTTTCATGTACACAGTATTTCACGTTATTCCAAAATGCATCTATATCGATCGCGTGTAGTTTCTGTCTATACTCGCTTGCAAATTGATGGATGATTGATTATCACAGTAAAACTAACAACTTTATTGACAGTAATAACAAGAGATTACTGATGAATACTTTCGAAAAAAAACTATTCTGCATGAGGTTATTCGAGAATAATATTTGCGCAACTCTGCTACTACCTATGGCAGGATATAGAATATATTGAATAGAATGTAAATAATACACAACGGATACGTTTCCGGAAGTTATGAAAACGTAATTCCATTTATAGAATAGGGAATACGAAACGGGATCCAAGCGCCCACCCGTCACACAGTGACTGTGGCGGCTCGTGCTGTTTGGCAACACTGTTTTTCCTCCATTTGATTCTGTGTAAAACAATCGATTCGATAGTGAAGCAGCGCTTCACCGGCATTCGATTATTGTGCATAGATTCAAATGGAAGAAAAACAGTGCTGCCAAATAGCACGAACCGTTTCTGCACAGTGATCAATTTATTCCAACTTCAAGTCATATAAAATCACAGTAAATCAATGTACATATAGCTTTCAGGACACTTCGCATACAAACTTACGATTGCCAGTTACATGAATGGGACAGTTGCACACTTTTGCTATCAGCGATTTAATAGTCGATTCTGGTGTAAAAACCTCCAAAAATAACAATGGCAGCAATAAAACATTTCGAAATCCAGTCCCAATGAACTCAATAATAAACGCTCTATTATTTGCTCGGGTGTAATAGTGGCATACGGCATTAATGATGGGAGATTCCTATCTTAACTTTGTCACTCTCTCTATGCTGACAAGGATGATACACAGAGTAATCATTCATCAGAGTTGTGATCCTCATCCGACGACACGGACCGTGACATCTAGAGACACCGGTGTCAAATGGAAGTAAGTTGTCTCTTATTGGTCACTTCTTGATGGAGTTACAGTATTGTTAGATGGGAATCTCCCATTATTACTGCCCTCAGCCACCATCATGCTCGCGCAAATAAAAGCATTGGTTGAGTTTATGAATCGATTTAGGAAGTTTTTTAGTGCTTTCATCGTTATTTGTTTAGGTTTTTACGCCAGAATCGGCTATTAAATTGCTTAGAGCAAAGGTATGCAATATCTCTATTATTGAATAAAAATGATTAAAACAAAATAAGTTGTAAATGCCTGAATATTTGTTTAATTAATTTTCTTGGATTTAATTCACGAAAAACAATGATGCAAGAAAATTACAATTACAAATTTAAGGAAACAAACGTACGTTTCGGCTGCATAACATCAGCCATCTTCAGTATTTTGTTTTACTAATTATTATGTTCACATAGTGCAATATCCAATTAATTTATTGAATAAATAGATAGATATCGTAAAAACGTAGAAGTAGTCATGAAGAATTTTTAACGATAGTTTTTCGTTGGATAAATTTTCTTTTGTAACTCTTTGCCACCAAGTCAGCAATTCATGCCCACTGTGATTTCCTTAGCGTGGATTGCCTGACAAGTTTATTGTTGTGTCGTACTTTTATTGGTTGTAAAGCAGGCTTTGAGGCGACGCCGCGCCCGGGTTGGACTTATGCTACATCGATAACCTTCATATAAAGCCTATATCTAATTGCTTTACCTATTCTACGATGTTTTCGTTAAAAGGTACCGCACACTGCATTCACGCTTGTGGCACCGGCACGCGCCTCCCTCCCCCCCCTCCCCCTTCAAACCACCACTACAACCCCATCGATTTAGCTGAATATGCGTGGACACCTATCGTAGGTGTCCAACTCAGGTACTCAATTGCTACGGATGAAAGAAAGTGAACTGTTTTGAATGTCAAGTTATTTCGAGAACTGAGCGTGTCGTAATTGGATGCAAAGCCATTATATAAATAGCGTTGAAGCAGTTGCAGATTCAGGAGGGTCATGGGGACACACGTGCCCTCCCTCCCCCCCTCGTCAGCAACCTCAAATCGTGGCCTTTTTTTTCAACAGAAAATAGCTCAAAACTTCTTCCCGCAACGCTTTTAGTTTGAAAATTTATGCATGCGTGATTTGCCTATCCATGAAATTGAAGGCAGTTTTAAACGAAAGTTAACGTGGTTTGACTACTTCATCTGATGGACCCGCCAATGGCTCACAGAAACGTCTGCGGTCGTATCAAACATTGAGTAGTTAACTATTCGCACAGGAATGTAGTCGTTTTGCCTATCCCAGAAATTGAAGGCACTTTTAAACGAAAGTTAACGTGGTTTGACTACTTCATCTGATGGGTCGCCAGTGCAATGGCTCACAGCAACGTCTGCGGTCGTATCAAACATTGAGTAGTTAACTATTCGTACAGGAATGTAGTCGTTTTGCCTATATCCCAGAAATTGAAGGCACTTTTAAACGAAAGTTCACATGGTTTGCCTACTTCATTCGAATTTTGACTGATATTTTACTGTTGTGTGCAGTATATATTCATTTGTGACACGCTCAAAGGCGCATAGTTAATTCCTCTGAAACAGCGCATTTAATTCACGTGGGTGGATAAATGAATTTGGGTTTCTCTTTCTATCCGGGCATTTGAATACATGTGTTAGAAAAGGATATCAGATGGGGCCAGCACTTGACTTCAGCCCCTCAATCTATCTTCATCTAACGCATACGTTCAAATAGCAATAGAGAAACAAAGACAAATTCCAGGATTCGTTTTTAATTTGGGCCGTTTGAGAAGTGTGTAGTCGCACCAAAACGGATAATCGTTGGAATTTCCCAACCTCATTTCTCACCATGCATGATGGAAATGAATGAAATTGAATTTTAGCTTTAGATTTTCTTCAAGGAATACGCTTTAAAAGCAAAAAGTTCGAGCTGGTGACAAGTTTTTTTGTTTTGATTTCAAGGAATGAAAATTGATAATTCGCCAAAGATTATCGTTGAGCTGCACCTACACTTCTGAAACGAACTCTTGCTCATATTCAGAGAAACCTGTGGCGCAACATTTTAAAGAACAAAACAAAGCAGTGATTGAAAGCACGATTACATGTCGGAATTTCCCTTCGATATACGTTGCATTGTTGGTGCTGCCGGCACAAAATAACGATAAACTCGAAATACTTTTGAGCAGTGCTTTTCAAAATTAGCTTTCCTTTCCCAGAACCGGTTGAAACTCGATGAGAATAAATAATGCAGGCAGTGCTATTAATTGCTTTAAATGGAGCGTTCACATAATTACTAACGTATTTTTAGCCATGCGGATGCAACTAAATTCAAACAGAAATGGGATAAAACCAGAAGGCTGATTAATTTGAATAAAATTAATTACTTTTCCCAGAATTACAAAGAAATTGGTTGAATTTAACTTTTACATTTTTTCAGTAAATCCATGACCGCAGGGTAGGGTGATTCTTATTTTTCAAAAATGAGTATTTTTTGTGCGAACGGTGGATTTTTTGTTCTTTGTGGTCTAAAAAATTGACCCATAACAAGCATTTTGAAAAAAATTGACTCTAAGTGGCCCCTCACCGGCAAAAAGGGCGTAAGTACCAAATATGAATTTTTGGGTGTTTTAATAGTCAATTATGGTGTAAAATAGCCACTTTTTGCCCTTTAGGGCTGAAATTTTCATTATTTTTGGCTTATTTGCAGTTCTAATGCCTCAAAAGTCCATTTTAAGATATGCGTAAAATGCTCTCGCCGCGCTTTAGTCCAGGCAATGGGTGATTATTGGAAGAACAAATTCCCATCAAAGGTTTTTTGGGCTTAATCGCTTCGTCTTGGTGTCAGTAATGACCACCTAAAAGTCCCCATGCCTAGGTGCTGTGCTAAATTCAGGGGGGGGGGGGGGGAAGGGCCCCAAAATCGATTATTTCGATATATATCGAAAACGATGCAAGGTATCAAAAAAATTGATACGTGTTTTTTGTTTCTGAGGTAATTTCCAACAAGAAAGGTCCTCTGTGTTTTTACGCTCTGACGACGTGTAAGCTCTCAAAAACACGATTTAAGTTTTCGGCGATTTTCAGGAAAATTATTGATACTACCCCGTGGCAACGCTCATTTAACACAATGTTATTTTTAATGATTTCGATCGCCTTACCGTAGCATTTAGAGTGCTCCGATTTTTATAAAATTTGGTATCCGGGGGTTTTTTAGGTTGCTAATTTCATTTTTTGAGACCAAATTTCCTTAAAACGTGATTCAGACAAGCCTTTTGAGCTTTTATCACAAAATACAGCTTTTTTAATAAAAGCTCAAAAGGCTTGTCTGAATCACGTTTTAAGGAAATTTGGTCTCAAAAAATGAAATTAACAACCTAAAAAACCCCCGGATACCTAATTTTATAAAAATCGGAGCACTCTAAATGCTACGGTAAGGCGATCGAAATCATTAAAAATAACATTGTGTTAAATGAGCGTTGCCACGGGGTAGTATCAATAATTTTCCTGAAAATCGCCGAAAACTTAAATCGTGTTTTTGAGAGCTTACACGTCGTCAGAGCGTAAAAACACAGAGGACCTTTCTTGTTGGAAATTACCTCAGAAACAAAAAACACGTATCAATTTTTTTGATACCTTGCATCGTTTTCGATATATATCGAAATAATCGATTTTGGGGCCCTTCCCCCCCCCCCCCCCCCCCCTGAATTTAGCACAGCACCTAGGCATGGGGACTTTTAGGTGGTCATTACTGACACCAAGACGAAGCGATTAAGCCCAAAAAACCTTTGATGGGAATTTGTTCTTCCAATAATCACCCATTGCCTGGACTAAAGCGCGGCGAGAGCATTTTACGCATATCTTAAAATGGACTTTTGAGGCATTAGAACTGCAGATAAGCCAAAAATAATAAAAATTTCAGCCCTAAAGGGCAAAAAGTGGCTATTTTACACCATAATTGACTATTAAAACACCCAAAAATTCATATTTGGTACTTACGCCCTTTTTGCCGGTGAGGGGCCACTTAGAGTCAATTTTTTTCAAAATGCTTGTTATGGGTCAATTTTTTAGACCACAAAGAACAAAAAATCCACCGTTCGCACAAAAAATACTCATTTTTGAAAAATAAGAATCACCCTACCGCAGGGGAGTATTTTCTACAACGTTTTATCGATATTTTCTAAGGTGAGCTGACAACTAAGAACTAATCTTAACAAACAGTTTTATTGAAGAAGGTTTACGTTCGTTAAAACTTTGAAATTGATCAGTAAACATTTAACGCGTGGCGATAATTTTAAAACCTATCACCTCTCTCTCATAAAATACAATACCTATGAAGTTTATGGAGGTCTGAATTATTACTTAATGGGTCTGCTACAACCTTTTGCTACAGTGTCATGGAGGGTCGACTCCTCTGTAAAATCGCGAGAGAGTTATATTGGGCGCATCAAGAAGTCTCAAAATCCATTTTTAATCTCAATAAATCCATTTGCGATTTTTCTTTGGTTTTAATTTGAAATGACGAAAACACAACTTTTCCCAAAAGTGACTAGTGGCTATCCATCGGATTGCAATCTGGAAAAGTTTCGCCTGGTATCACCTTAAATTGCCTGTAGCAAAAGTGTGAAACAGCTCCATTGGTCCGATGTATTAGTTTACCGAATAGATTACTTTAACCCTTCACTGCATGATTTTTTTTTCTTAAGCAAATGTGGATTTTTCAATGTATTAGGTAGTCAAATACATGGGAAAAATAGTGAAAAAAATAATTTGACGGTTTTTCGGTCAAAATTATCTTTTTTATATTTTTTACTCGTTTTTTACAAGTGATATAACACCCTAAGAAATGGCGGGAATTTTTTTTATTTTTATTTTTTTAAATTTTCAATTTTTTTTTTTTTTTTACTTTAATTGGATTTTTCAAAAAGCCAATGCCGGAAACTTTATAAAAATAATCAAAATGAGGTCAGTATGGATACGGGGGCAGGTTTCCCCCCTGACATGATTTCGATCACGAACCCTTCACTGCATGATGTTTTCTTTCAGCCAATTTTTTTTTTTTTGTGTGAGCTCAAAACATACCTTCTCCCGCGTTGACACACCATGCGCCGAAGGCATATCTCAAAACCTGTATTTTATATGAGCGTTTGAAGAATTTGTTCCACCGGTGGAACACCATGCAGTGAAGGGTTAAGTTCGTTTCGAAATTAACGAAATAAATATGTGTCAGTAACTAAGAGATCCGCACGTTTTACTCTCTTTGCTCCATGGTGAGGCTTGAGATTTGGCAACGTTCTTTTTTCCCATCTAACCCTTTCTTGGATAGTGGTACGCATGTGTACCATTTTATGTAACATGTGATTCAATGGAATTTAAATGGACATTTTTCAAAAAGTTGTGTGACCCATCAAAGTTCTTAAAACAAGCGTCCTCTTTTGAACGGTCTACATAAATCTCAAAAGAACTCAAATCCCAAAATGCGTGCATGAAAGGGTTAAACACATTATGAAGGTCGGAATGCCTGGTCATCACCCATGATGACTGGAGCATTTGACTATGTTGGTGAATTTAAATGGAGAAAACGCATTGTTGCCAAATTTCACGCCTCGCCACTGGAAACCGACTCGAATTGATTGAAAGAATAAGATTAAGGGAAAATAAATATTTAAAGAAAGTTTTGTCATCTTTCCATGCGCGTGCTCAAATGAATATAACCTTGCCTTATCCTTGAATGAAAACTAGAATTTTTTTTTTTTCTCCCCTTTTTTTTCTTTTCGCAACCATTCGGTCAGCGTCTGGAAATGAGAAAGGAACTCTTGAACTTTTGTCCCGCGCAGTTTTCTTCGATTTCCCTTGAGACTCTTCCTCAGTTGAAAACAGACACTACCTATGAAAATAAAACATTCATAATTCATTTATATAACAGAAACAAAATGAATTTCAACAAGAAATGTCTGCTACTCGATGCAAACGAATTCGAAGTAGAAAATGAGATTTATTTTTAAATACTCTCTGTTTTTTTTTTTTTTTTTTTTTTTTTTTTTTTTTTTTTACGTGACTTAAAATGTTGCACTTTTTTGCTATAAGTGATATTTATCCCTTTACAGACCAGGTTATAGTTCAAGAGAACACCACTCCTCCATTTATACAGAGAATATAGTTAACTGTTCGTACTCAATGGAGTTGGAATTGTCTATCCTACGAATTGAAGGCGCCCAACGAGATCTTATCTTGTAGTATTTTCATCTATATTTGCGCTTATCCGGAATGAAGACTAAATCAATGTGAAACAGACTAGAGGAGAAAAACGAGTTCACTCGGGCTTGGCCCATAAGGGGTTAATAGCCGATTCCGGGGAGTAAAAACCTCAGAAAATAGAGAAGAAGAATAAAGATAAAGTTATATAGAAAAAGAAAGTTATACAGCTTGGAATTTTCCTCATTTTAAAAATATGAGGCATATTATTCACCATAATGCTCGTGCTTGCCCTTTCATCTTAAAAAAGTGAGTCCTTTGAACTATTCATTATTCATCATATCATACCATATCATATCTTACAAACACCCGAGCAATCATATTCAACGACAGATCAAACACATTCAAATCGGTCGCTCTCTCAGTGAACTGAGAATTCAGCCCTTCATACCGTTCCATCAGAAGTTATAGAGCGCTCTTTAAAGAAGTTTGGAAGTTGGGGAAATATTTAAGGGATTCCACTCGAAGAATTATGACTCATGTGTGCAATGTGCAGAGAGTGATTTCCGCGTGTTGAGCTGGGAGTGTTGACTTTTCACAGGGAAATTGTAGCTTATTTTGCATTTGATACAAACCTCTAATGTAAATCCGTTTTCCTATTCGAATCGAGAATATGCTTTGAGAAAGTTTTCGCCCTTTCGTTTCAGGGGGCTTAATACACGGAAGGAAAGAAGTTTCGGAGAGAAAACCTACCTATTTCCGGACGCAAGAAGTAAAAAGCGTCACGAAGAGAAGTTACAGTGTTGCCATTTTTCTGATCCCTGGCAAAAATGGTTCATACAGATCCATAAGGTACAGGTACTATTGACGAACTAAAGATTGTCGCGAGCTTTTCACTAGCTAAATTTCGCCTTCAAGGTTCCGGTTCGGTCACTCCTCAAACTCCTCACACCTTACCTAGGTGAGAGGCCAGTGCGGGTGGGACGGAAAAGCCGTTGCAGATCAGTCCCACACTCACAATCATAACTGAAAATGTGAGAAAATCTCGCGACAATCTTTAATTCGTCGATAGTACATGACCAATTCCCTGCACAGAGTATATGTATTCATATGTATATGTCACGCAACATACTTAATTTTCCTATTTGACCGTGTAAAAGTTATCAATGTAAAAATTGATAATTTACAAAGGAAAATATGGCAACATTGGAAGAGCAGTTTCTTAACTCTAAACTTGTTCGCCCCTTATTTCCATCACAAAATACCGAATGCGATCTCTCCATGCAGCAGCGATCTCCCTAAATTCATTCAACTCGAAAGGGGATCCCCGATTTTGAACTTTTGTCAGCTTCCGTGAACTTGCCGCAAGGTATACACATTACACACCTCTTGTGCTCATATCTGTTTTCGTCAGATGAGCCATTCGAGAAGTAAACCGCGCATTCTAAACTCAGGATCACAATGATTTTGAAATTTGTTCTCTGAGAACGGGCGTAAGAAAATATTCAATTAATTTTAATTATGTTCTTTGTTAAGTAAAGGAAATTTTAAATTTTCCTAACCCCCAATGAAAATTTAAACCAAAGAGTAAACAAAAGTCGCAATTGAATGGAAGGCCTGCGTGGTCAACGTAGGTAAGGGATCGGAAAGCGGGCTGGCCTCTGATTGGCTGCAACGCGTGGTGCTAAAATGTCTTAGGGTGTATAGGAAAATTAACACGGGGTTTTCGTTCCGGGACGTTTATCTCGAAACCTGTGCAAAACCTTCTCTAAACAAATTATTCGAGTTGACTTAGCAGAATTTTCTTAACAAATTGATAGGTCATAAGAGCCATTTTATTGCAAATTCGAAAATACTGTCTCAGTTGAAAAGTACGCACAATAGTGTGTTTACATGCTTGGCGTGTGTTCGAGCAGTGTTTGAGTAACGTAACTCACTACTGTGCGTACTTTTCAACTGAAACAGTATTTTCGAATTTGCAATAAACTGGCACTAATGACCTATCAATTTGTTTGGAAAATTCTGTTAAATCGACTCGCATAAATTGTTTACAAAAGATTTTGCCCAGGTTTCGAGATAAACGTCCCGGAACGAACACCCCGTGTTAATTTCCCTATACCCTAAGACATTTTAGCACCACGCGTTGCAGCCAATCAGAGGCCAGCCCGCGTTCCGACCCCTTATCTACGCTGACCACGCAGGCCTTCCATTCAATTGTGACTCATGTTTACTCTTTGATTTAAACGAATTTGAAATGCATTAGTCTTCATCATCAAATAAAACAAGCAGATAGTTCTGACACTACAGTGTCAGAGAAGGCGCACCTTGAGCAAATTTGGTCCCTCATAAATCAAATTCCATTTCCATCATCTCAAAAATAATCTGTCCAGCAAAAATCCGGGTCCAAACAAGGGTGCGGCGAGTGGGTAGGGGTTAGGACCACTACGTACGATCTGAGAACAAAACCCTTCGAATATTCCACCATCTCAAAAAAACTGTCCAGCAAAAGATTAGGTACGAACCTGTGTGCGATGAGTGGGGGGGGGGGGGGGGGTAGAACCACTACGGACAATCTTAGAACAATCCCTCCGAATTTTCCACCATCTCAAAAAAAATTGTACAGCAAAAGTTCAAGTTCGAACCTGAAAGCGGCGAGTGGGGGGAGGGGGGCGGTAGGACCACTCCGGACAATCATAGAACAATTCCTTCGAATTTCCCACTGCACATCACTAAACGCACGTAATAAACAATCAAATACTCATAAAACAATTTTGAACCCCCTTTAGTAAAAAGGTAGTCAACAATATAGTATGTCCCGCAAAATAGGGAAATGAAAAAGTGATCAGTAGTAAGAAGAAATCGGACCATGCCGAGTCATTGGTTATTAGTCCAGCCAGTCAGACTTCAACGCTCTTAACAGCTTAGATCAGCTCCAAGATGCTCATGAGACCGAAAATGTTTCTCGCAGTTTCTTGAAAATAATCTTGGAGTCCTCTGAACGCATTATTTCCATGCAAAAATTGGTCCACAGGTTAACTGGCAGTGACGGCTCTATCAATTTGGCAACACTGTTTTCGTATCTATTTGATTTTATGCGTAAAATGATTGATTTTTGGGTAGACGACTGGCCTCGCCAAGAATCGATTATTTTTCATGATGTGTTAAAGTAGAGAAAAACAATCATGGCAAAACGTAAGAAAAGATGAAGAAGTTACAGTGAGTCAAAAGACATCTCTCCTAAATGTCCCCATGACGTCCCACGACTGGTGACAGCCATTCGATCCGCGCACAATGGCCGAAATATGTCAATCAAATCTCGAAATGATAAAAAATAAACTGTAGGGAATACCCTACGAACACTTTCTCACACCATTTTTATCTGAGGAAGACCCCCAGACCCCCCCCCCCCCCACCACTAAAGAATTCTAGAGGAGACCCCCTAACCCCCTAAAGAATTCTGGGGGAGACACCCAGACCCCCTTTAGAATGCTAGGAGAGACCCCCAAACCCCCCTTTAAAATGCTGGGGGATACCCCCAGACCCCCCTTTCGAATTCTGGAGGAGACCCCCAAACCCCCCTCAAATTTCAAATATTTTCACCTCCGGACATAACTCTGCCTTCAATCCGAAGAGTTTGAAATTTTTGTAGAGAAGCTGTAGGAATAGTTGCTTATTTTGTTATTTGAAGGCTAATTGAGAGCCTTAATCTGATGTTGCTTATAACAGGGTTTAGAGTAATTCAAGACTCCAATAACTTTTTATTCTTTTAGCTGCATTCATTATATTTGCTCTTTGTTCTATCTTTGGGAGTTTCTTCTTTCCCTTAGTTTTTATAGGAGGTCGAAATGTACTGATTCTTGCATTTCCTCCACTGAGTACTATGTTTGGTTTCTTCTTTCAAACTGTGGATCTAAATAATTTTTTTGTTTAATAGATTAACCCCCTTCCAAAGATGTACTTAAGTAAGTCATAGATTGCGCAAACAAAATTTCAACAAAATTCATTCAGCCATTTTTGATTGACTTTTTTTTAAAATTAAATTTTTCCTTGAATATTCTATTTTTTGGTGTGATGAAACCTATATTGCTTTTAAACAGGTTTAGACTTAAAAGTTATACATTGTAGTAATACATTGGAAAGAAATTTCTGCCTAGGCTGGTTGCAAACGTTTTGATGCAATTTTCATCGAACTTAATTGAGTCATACTTGAATTGCTTATTCCAAATATTATGTTTGTCTTAATATTTGCTTACAATTAGTTTCAAAAGATTTTTGCTCGATCGTACCTATATTGCCCCTCGAAACGGTCTTAAGGTTTTTATGAGGACTGTACCAGAAAAATATTTTAGTGCGCACAGTGCAGTGTTTAGTGTATTTTTTTAACACATTATGTTTGTGAAAAGTTTTGTCAAAATCCATCCCATTAATGATTGACTCCAAGTTTAAAATTAATTCCTCACTTTCATTTTTCTTTTTTTTGGTCAAACACCCTATTTTGATTTTTTAAACTCTCTTACGGGTTGTATATTGTAACTGTAAGGGCTACTTTCTTTTGTAAACCAATTGTAGATTTTATTTGCCAGATTTTGTCAAAATTCATTGGACCAAACAGGAATTATCCGAAATAATAAGATTATGTTTTTATTTGCTTATATACCCATATTTTTTTCTCAATCGCACCTATATTGCCTCTTGAAAAGGTCTAATCGGTTGTTTATGGTGATCAAGAGAGGAAAGTATGTTAGTACTTTGATAGTAGATTGTGTGTAAAAAGTTTCATGAAAATTCATCCAGCCATTATTGATTGACTCCAAGTTTTAAGATTACTTAATTTCTCACGATAATTCCATTTTTTGGCTCGAGTGCACCTATTTTGATTTTTTAAACGGTTTTGAGGGTTGAATATTGTAACTATGAGTGGTTTATTTTATAGTAGGCTGAATGTAGATTTTTTTGCTAACTTTCATCCAAATTGATTGAACCAAACCTGAACCATCCCAAATAATAGGATTATATTTTTATTTGCTCATATTCCCAAATTTTTTGCTCAATCACACCTATATTACCTATTGAAATGGTTTTATTGGTTGTTTTTGGTGACACAGAGAGGAAAACATTTAAGTTTATTGATAGTAGATAGTGTGTACAAAGTTTTATCAAAATTCATGGAGCCATTATTGATTGACTCCAAGTTTTAAGATTGATTTCTCACGATAATTCTATTTTTTGGCTCGAGCGCGCTTATTTTGATTTTTTAATCAGTTTTGAGGAATGAATATAGGAACTATAAGTGATTTATTCTATAGTAGGCTGAACATAGATTTTTTTCGCTAACTTTCATCAAAATTGATTGAGCCAAACTTGAATTATTCCATTTTTATTCATTTTTATCCATTTTACCATTGATTTTAATGAAAATCATTTTTTCCCCAGAACTACCCTAAAAGTCAAAGTTTCAAAAAAACAAAAACAGCGCCTCCGGGGAATCTAAAAAGCAACAACTGTGCAAAATCTGGATGCATAAGGATCAATGGTTCAAAAGTTATGCCGGTACGGAGTGACGAACAGCCGGACTGACGGACAGACGCCACAGAATTTTTTACCTAAATCTCTCTAAGTCAGAGATGGTTAAGAAATATGAAAATATCATGGAAGGATGTTCTTATGGATGGTATTAGACATGATGAGAGGCCATTACTTTGACTAAATCATGATTGACTTTGTCCTGAGAGGCCAACTATCGTAACAAAATACCTTAAAAATCTCTGCGCCATCACAACACTTTCTCAATTTTTCTAATTTCATTAAAGTGAGAAAGTAAAAAAAATAAGACGCATTTTCTTGTTTCGTTCTGAATAGGACTAAGAAATTTCACATACAATAACAACATGATGGAGATATAAAGCAAGTCAGCACATCACACTATTCAGAGGTCCCATTGTTGAACCTTTGAACTCTTACCAATTCACGAGTCATAGCTACTATAAACGCAAGCAAAGTAATTTTATCACGTTGAGCGTAAACAAATAGCTGAAAGTTGATAGGAAATATGGAGGAGGTTAGGGCAGAGACCACTATGGAAACAACGACATCAGGGCTGATTAATAAGGGATCCTCGTCGATGCACAGTAATTTTTGGCAATTAAATGAGAATTCTGAGTATTGAGATAAGGAATGTTCAGAGTTCTTGCTGTAGGGACTTTCCGTTTTGCGTTTGACCACACGCTATAATTAATTATAATAATTGCATTTACATGAAAAAAAAACAAACATTCAGAACGGCAAATGATTGGTTTTCTTGATCACCTAGAATATATACCGGGACAATTTGAAATAATCAAAAAGTGAGGTTGGAAATTTTTGACATAGAATAACTTTAAAAAAACGTCAATCAATGAACATGAAATTACTCCCAACCAACTCAGAATTCAGTCGTGGCTGGGAGAACATTAACTCTTCAAATGAAATTAGCATAAAAAAACACAGGACACAACCTAAATTTCACGACATCAAAAAAGCTCATTTCGCCATTTGATCACAAGGGGGCGTAGTATACTCTATTGAGTATCAGGGCGATTTCAATAGGCGCACGTTGTGCCAACGGTGCGCCTAAAAGTTACAATAGACTTGACGATATAGGCTAAATGTTTGGTGATCTTTCTTAACCTAAATCTGCTGTCTATAGAGCGCAGAATAGTTAAAGAGTTATGAGTCGACGTTATGAAATATTTGGCCCCAGTTGCAAAATATATAAAAACCTTTGAGGGCGATCGACTCCATTTGCCAAGCTGAATTGATAGAGGGGTCACAAGCTGGATATTGGTGACATAAGTTTTTTGCCCATGTTAATGAGTCATGAGTCGTTATGAAGCATACGGCCCCAGTTGCAAAAAATATGAAAACCGTTGACTCCATTTGCCAAGCTAGATCGATAGATGGGTCACAAGCAGGGTTTTGGAGACATCACCTCTTTGTCCATCTGAAACGAAGAAGACATCGATATGCAGAAGCTGCCACTGGCATGCATGGCATTGGTTTTGGGTTCAAAATGAGCTGGTGGGGGGGGGGGGGTGGAGAGCTTAAAAAGAAATGATGATCTTCTTTTTTTCGCATTTCACTTTCCTCATGACCTTCTTTCCAGAAAAAAGTTTGGGGCTTACGGTGTTACGATCTTGTTTTTCCCATTTTATACAGTCCTTTTCTTAAAAATCAGATGCTGGAGCCTTCTACGTCCCCATCACGGACCGCCACTGTCTAGAACACCCCCAAGAATCCTAGACGCAGAGGTCTCTGAAATATTGGCGGATTCAGTAATTTGTTTGTCTCTCTCCCTCTCTCTCTCTCTCTCTCTCTCTCTCTCTATCTCTCTCTCTCCTCCTGTTTGGGAGTCTCATCGCCTTTTAAAACTGGGCCCGCTTCACTACCAACTCATGGCTATGTAACATGTGCAAAAACGTGATGTCGCCAAAACCCGGCTTGTGACCTCTCTATCGATTTGGCTTGGCAAATGGAGTGTCTCAAGGGTTTCCATATCTTTTGAAACTGTGCCCGCTTCACTGCGGCAACACATGGGTATGTAACATGTGCAAAAAGGTGATGTTGCCAAAACCCAGCTTATGACCCCTCAATCGATTTGGCTTAGCAAATGATGTCAATCGCTCTCAAGGGTTCTCATATATTTTGAAACTGGGCCCGCTTCACTGACAACTCATGGCTACGTAACATGTGCAAAAACGTGATGTCGCCAAAACCCAGCTTGTGACCCCTCGATCAATTTTGTCTGTCTTAGCCAATGGCCATACAAGTAAACGTGTTTCCTTATTTTTAAAGAAGTAATTTCTCTTAGTGTACGATCGATCTTTTGAAAGCATGTTATGAGGTTGGGAGTGGATGATCAACTATAACAATAAGCCTATCAAAATTTTGCAATTGGTCCATTCTTTTTCTTCCATGTAGCTAATCAAAAGTGTCTACATCAGTGGCGGCTCGTGCAATTTGGCAACAATGTTTTTCCTACGTTTGAATCTAACAAGGGGAGGCTCAGAAGTCGCCGCCTCCGATTTTGAAAACAATTGCACGAAAATGTAGCTAAAGTAAAACTATTAGACCCGTGTTTCTCACTTTTTGCCAATGGGCCTTCCTAAAGCGTCAGGAATTTTTTGAAAGTTACCGAAATACACGTAAAAACCCCGAGCGGAGAGCGTTCCGAATATTTACGTGTATTTCGGCAACTTTCAAAAAATTCCTGACGCTTTAGGAAGGCCCATTGGCAAAAAGTGAGAAACACGGGTCTAATAGTTTTACTTTAGCTACATTTTCGTGCAATTCTTTTCAAAATCGGAGGCGGCGACTTCTGAGCCTCCCCTTGTAAGTACAATAATGAATCTATGAATCACTTTCGAATCGATTGATTCACATAGAATTTGAATGGAGGTAGAACATAGTTGCCAAATAGTACGAGCCGCCACTGGTTAACATTCAAGTTTGATATACGTGTCCAGGCTCGTGCGTAAAAGCTAACACCGATGGATGTACAGGGAGCTTGAGAGAAATTCCACTAAAAATATAACCTCAAAGAATCAAGGCGCACACAGCTTCTCTAGATATTATTGCTCTGATCAAATCTGCAGCATTCTTCCAAGTCAATTTAAAATCTTGTAATTTTATTGGAATTTCCCCCAGCTTCTAAAAACTCGAAGAAAACGTACCGCGAAGTAATTGCTCCGAGTCTTTTCAGAATAAATTGCACTACGCTGCCTCAACAGAAGTTATATGTACTTTTGAAAAAAAAAAAAACAAAAAAAAATAATGAAATATTCGTCGTGTACCAGAGACGGTGTTGTAGATGTTCAGCTTAGAGTAAAGCTGCTTGCGCAAATATTGTTTCGTATCTCAAGCCCCTTCAAGACTCGGCTCAGAACAAACCTGATGATAGCGTTTTCCTTTTCCTTTTCCTTTTCTTTTTTTTAAGGAGAATTTGTTTTGCGTCTCATCAGCAAATTTATTTGCAACTCCCGCTTTTATCATATTTTTCCCCTTTTCTCTCGGTTTCCTTGGCCTCCTCCCCTCTCACCTCCCCCATCCCCCCTCCCCCACCCCGCGTCACTAATATTTAGGTATCCTTCTCTCCAGAAACGCTCCCTCGCTTGCAGTATTATATCAAAAAATGTCACGGTGAATTACAATATCATTGCAGAAACTGGAGAAATTTCGAGCTCTTCGGCTATTGTTGCGCTTCAACAAAGGAAGTTTTATTTTAATCACTACGCCATTCATATAAAATTATTATTTAGGTTATTATAAAGCAAACTTTAGCGATCGAATATCATTCACTTCAAGAAATGATGATTGCTAACTGATGCCGCTGATCGTTGGAAATCTAGCCGCAATGAGAGTCGAGAATGAACTTCTGAATGATATCCTCGTGAAAATGAAAACTGCGATGGTAATATTTCATAATATAACCTCCGCACCTTTGTTTGGAAGGTTGAAAAATGGATCGTTTGGTGGCCATGAAAATCATACTCGTAGGTTCTGAACAGTCTTCGAGTCTTTGTATTTTACCTTGTTTTTTTTTCCTTGTTTATTCTTCCTTTTGTTTGTAGATCCCAGAGCTGCCGTTTTGGGTATAATTTATGACATTTTTCAATTCAACGATGATTCCACCGATTGAGAAAAGATTACACAGTTTAGGTCATTGTATAACTGTGATGCTCTAGAATACTCGCCCTGATCTGTAATCTTTTCTCAATCGGTATAGAAATGTCGTTAATTAATTAAAATATCTGCAATTTTTTTTTTTTAAAGTCATCGACGACTCCACCGGTTGAGATAAGATTACGGATCGCAGAGCATTATAGTGCATTCCAGTCATACACTAAACTAAACTGCACTGAAAAAAAAAATTGTGTAAAATTAACCATGAAATAGTAAAAAACCGGCACAGCCTCAAGGAAATAGTAACTTCTACATTTTTTTTTTTTTTGCTTTAATTTACATCGTCCGGTTTAAATTTAAACAAACAAAAATAGTAGAATTTACTATTCCCTTAAGGTTGTGCCGGTTTTTTACTATTTCATGGTTAATTTTACACAATTTTTCTTTCCAGTGTGAGTAATCTTTTGTCAACCGGTGGAATCATCGGTGAATTGAAAAATGCCAATAATTATACGCAAAAGGGCAGCACTGTTCATGGGCGGATACAGGGAAACGTCTTTCTCTCTCTCCTCTCATTTGAAAACGTGCGTTAGAAAAGGACAGAAGAGGGGGCTTTACCTTTAGTCACGTGATGGCCCCCTCTGCTGTCCTTTTCTAACACATAGGTTCAAATGGAAGGAGAGAGAGAAAGACACTTCCCTGTATCCGCCAATGGCACTGTTAGATTCGACTGTATCAATTCTTTCTTTTGAAATTCGCGGTCCGTTTCTTTCTGTTGCAGAATTTCGCCCGTTTATCCTTGGGTGGCGTCGGTCGGCACAGGATGGCAGTCCTAACGCAGCAACGACCGGACTCGCCCGACTTGTCATCCGGTTCGAGCACGGACCTCATTGCATCCGCTTCCACTGCCCTACGCCGATTACACTTCCGGACTGCCTCGGCCCACCGGAGCAGAGGCGGCAAGGCTCAACCACTGCCCAAAGTCGTTGTCATGGGTAGCAATTCCGTCTCACTCGAATCAACCAACAACACAAGCACTGATTCATCAAACACCGCCGTCACCATGGTAACGGTCACCGACGGCGAGTCTAGCTTGGACATCTCTCAAGACGACGCGGCCGTCCTCCGAATAACACCGAACCTAATCGAGGATTTACTTAACGAAACGCCTCTATCCTCCATCGATAAAGAGGAGAGTGAGAACTTTTCAAGCACCTCAAGTACAAGCGAAAAGGATACCAACACTCTTAGGGCGTCAATGGGTAGCAGGAAATTGCTTTTCACTCCGGATCGAGTCTCGGCTATCTCGACAGAGGACGACGAGAGAGTAGCGACCCCTCTAATCCAATCACCTCCGTCGAAGGACGATCATCAAGTACCTGCAAAAAGAAGTCTGATAATAGAAAACAATACGAAGGATAAGGAAATCATAGACCCCGACAATTCGTTGGAATGGTATCGCATTAAGATGCGGCAAGCGAATTTGGAAAATAACATGGTGAGGCATTCGAATCATAGCGTTAGTAGAAGGTTGCACACGATATCGAAGCGGTATGCAAAGAATAATTTCGGAGAGGATAGACTGAAAAATAGTCGCGGGTCGTCGGGGTTTGCGGCGGAACAGATGACAGTGGATAGCGAGGACGCTTTCGAGATGCGGACCTCTCCTCCGGTTCCCACATCGCCGACCGGATCGCCCTCTTCCGGAGATCCCCCGAAGGAGAGCTCCACTCCATCGGCAGCGACAACAACTACCGAAGATCAATCCCCCGCTCCTAATTCCGCTGATTCACCAAAGAACATAGCGAATAGCGTTAGTCCGACTAAAGTTAAAAAACATTTCACGTTCTCGCCGACGGTCGAGCATAAGTCGTTTCCTGACAAGGTGAACGGAAACGCGGGTGGTCGATTGATCGACGGGTTATCGTCGGCGCCCGCGTCCACCGGAAACGACACCGTCTCGTCGTACAACGTTTCCGCCGTGAGGAAAAAGTTCGAGCGGAAGTGGTCGATGACAGCGGCGGAAGTGATCCTCGAGCAACCGGACAACAACAACAAGAACTATAGCGATACGAAAACGGCTTCCATATTCATCCAGCAGCCTTCCATCACGGGGAATTCGCCGGATCAGACCTCTCAACAGATGGATACCAAAGAGTGCGACTCGCCGAAGAAACGCGAGGAGAACATGAAGCTGCTGGACGTCGCGAACGCTTATAATCACGCCAACTTCCATGAGAAAGAATTAAAGTGAGTAGTTTTTTACAACTTTTTGAAATTTAAAAATATTTAAAAAAGTTTGAGGGGAAAACTACAAACGTTAGAAAATAAGACAATAACGTTTTCTTGGACATCTAATCAGGGCTGCCGTTTTGCGTATAATTAATGCTATTTTTCAATTCACCGATGATTCCACCGGTTGAGAAAAGATTACACAGTTCAATTCAGTGTATGACTGTAACGCACGAAAATATTCTGATCCGTAATCTTTCCTTAATCGGTGGAAACTCCGTTGATTAATTAAAATATCCGCAAGTTTTTTAAAGTCATCGACGACTCCACCGGTTGAGAAAAGATTACAGATGCGAGTATTCTAGTTTATTACAGTCATACACTGAACTGAACTGTGTAATCTTTTCTCAACCGGTGGAATCATCGGTGAATAGAAAAATAGCATTGATTATACGCAAAACGACAGCCCTGCATCTAATGGGTAGTAGCTTTGCGTACAGTTCGGCTGTATTTTGTCTATTTAAACCAGGGCTGCCGTTTTGCGTATAATCAATGCTATTTTTCTATTCACCGATGATTCCACCGGTTGAGAAAAGATTACACAGTTCAGTTTAGTGTCTGACTGTAATGCACGAAAATACTGTGATCTGTAATCTTTCTTTAATCGGTGGAAACTCCGTTGATTAATTAAAATATCCGCAAGTTTTTTAAAGTCATCGACGACTCCACCGGTTGAGAAAAGATTACAGATGCGAGTATTTTATATTTTATTACAGTCATGCACTGAACTGAACTGTGCAATCTTTTCTCAACCGGTGGAATCATCGGTGAATTGAAAAATAGCATTGATTTAAACCCATTTACAATGTCAAATGTGAGGGTGGTGTTCACCAAACTACCGAAAATTCGATACTTTCAATGTTGGATTAAGTAATCAGTAGCATCAACTAAAGCGGAGTTTCAAAGGAAATATTATGATTTGTGTTATAAACAGGGTTTCATTTTAGACGAGGCTTGTTACACAATACATAGCCGAAGGAAGTTAGAAAAACAAGCGGAGAGAGAATGTAAGAAAAGACTAGGTTTTGTGCTGATGCATGGTTTTCTTTATATGTGTCTTCACACATAGTTGCATGACTTACAATCAGTCGGGAAAAAGAATGAAATAATTTCTGCTTATTTTCTACATTCAGTGGGTTTAAATAAAGAAAGTAAACCGTTGTTAAATTTCACACTAAGCCACTACCAACGGAATATAAAAGGACAAATTGAATTGAAATCCGTATACATATATGTATGTTCAACAATAAATGACCAGAATTCTAATGAATTGTTCCTGAGAAAAAAAATCTTGCTGGTTTCAAGAGAATTCTGGTGTTTTCAAATGAAATTCTGTCAATTATTACGACCAGAAAAATTAAGAGAAAAATTCCAGAATTCTACATAATTAGACCAGTTCTGAAAACTGTCCGAACTTTTCATTCGAATTTTTGCGTATACGTAAGATCAGTGGCGTCGCGTGGATTATTATGGCAACGCTACATTCTGTCCATTTAAACGCATGAAAAAGGTCGAATTATTGAAGGTGCACAGTGCACTCCCTCTAATCGATACTTAGCATGGATCCAAATGAGTAAACTTTAATATTGCCATACTGCACGCGACGCCACTGCATTATAGATACAACAAATCAGATAGGCTATATTTTGTTGAATATTATTTGCATGGTCGCTGTAGTAGTTCCGGCTTTTTAAGTGTGACCATTAAAATCAATAGAATAATTGTTTTTCCGTTTCGTGACATCTTGTTGACAGATAGCACATGGGGGTATGTATAGGAGATGGAGGTGTTGAAAGGGATAACATCAGGTCTGTTCGTCAACTTGCTAGCTCTATTCGAATCAATATAAACGCTATCGACCGCGATATGTTGATGAGCATACCCATTGTTTTTTACCTCATCGCCCATCTTTCCTGATGTTATCGCTTATCCTATTATTAACGCATCAATTCACGAGTCCAAACTCCAAATCACTTTCCTGTTCAATAATGAGCATCGTAATATCAACACAGAAAACTAAGCATAATAAGAACGAAAAATTTCACTAAAAAAAGCGATAAAAGTCATAATACCAGAAGCAGGACGATATGTGGACGAAATAAAGTCTATTGTACTTTGACCAGAACATTCTGGTGTTAATACCAGAATATGATCATAGAACTAGAATTTTCTAAAAAAAAAAAAAAAAAAAAAAAAAAAAATTTAGAATTGTGGTACAAACCCTAGAATTCTGGTAACTGCACTATCCCTTTTATAAGTTCACATATATTGAGTGTCACGCTTCTGGTAATTTTTTTTTCAGAGTGATATATTTAGAGGGGAAACTATTTTGGAACATTTGTTATACTTCGGGTACCTTTATGGAACCGCGTCTCGTTTAAAGTGAGCGTTTCCAGTATTCCTCGGCAACCGGCCAGGCTGTGATTGGTTGATAGTCATCCTTGATTAAAAATATAACCTCAAAAAAGCATATCCATTTTGTTGGTAAAAGACGTTGCCAGTTTGCAACAGTAAATTCAAATTCTTGTTTCCTTTGGCTCTTAAGGTGATTCTATGGCAAACTCCCTAAAAGTTTAATCCGATAGATGGCGTTACTTGTCGCTGGCTCCGAAAATAGCCGTTTTTTGACCGCGGTTTTCGGCTGTTTTCTCTGAACAGACAAATAAGAGACGAAAAATCGGAGTGTCAGCACCTTCGTAATTTTTTGCTTGATTTTTGACAGCTAAATACAGGCCAAATTGGTTCAGGAATAAGGACGTACCTATGCAAAGAAAAAATCAAGAGTAATTTGGACTTGTATCAGCAAAGATTACAGGTTTCGGTTTCACCTGTAATTTTTGCTGATACAACTCCAAATTACTCTTGAATTTTTCCTTGCATAGATTACGTCTTTATTTCTGAACCAATTTGGCCTTTATTTAGCTGAAAAATCAAGCATACAATTACGCAGGTGATGACACTCCGATTTTTCGTCTCTAATTCGTCTGTTCAGAGAAAACAGCCGAAAACCGCGGTCAAAAAAAGGCTATTTTCGGAGCCAGCGACAAGTAACGCCATCTGTCAGATTAAATTTTTCGGGAGTTTGCCATAGAATCACATTCAGGGAGTTTCTGTTTTAATAGTTGTGTTTTTTGATATTTTGACGCTTGACTCAAACAAAAATGTTGCGTTTAATTTTTCAACGTTGAATTTTCTTCATCCAAACGCATGCAAACTGGAATGTTTTAAATATATATCTGTTTTAATTGTGACGAAAATTTGCGAAAACATTCTGCAACCAGCTTACTGTAAAATTAACCCCTCTAAGCGGGGTCTGGGGGTCTCCCCCAGAATATTATAGAGGGTCGAGGGCTCTCCCCCAGAATGTTGAAGGGGGGTTGGGGGATCCCCCCAGAACAATTTTGATGTGAGGAAGTGTTCGTGGGGTCTTTTCTAAGCACATTTTTTTTTTTTTTTTAAACGCCTTATTAAAAATAAAAAGTTCGATTTGTAGGTTTGAACTTTGAATGAACGAAATTCAGTGTTGCAAGGTTTGAAGCGACGACGCCATGCTATACGGATCTGTAGCGTATAATTATTTTGCAACGGCGCATGATACAAGATCGACAGTAAGCTTGTTTGACACAACTGTCACGCACTAAAATGGAACACGATGTTTTCTAGCCGTGGTATATAGGGGTGGTGAAAAGGGATGGGTGGAGATGTAAGAGGGGTGGGGCGAAGGGGAGGAGCGAAGGAATGAGGAAAAAGAGCTCTCGTAAGTCCGTTGTTCTGTTATTTGCGTCCTCTGCCCATCCACCGGAAACATTTACGCACACATTAATTTTCTACATTTTCTCACGTCGTGTTAATCCCCTGGCGTAATTCTATCTCTCAGTCACACATGAAATAGTCCTGAAACTATATAATTACTTTCAATTTACTCGACGTTAAATCAAGTATAGCTTCGTCAACTCCAAGTATCTTTTAAATACTTTCGAACCTAATCCTCAAAGTCACGAAACTTTGATATTGGAATCAGGTCGGCGCTGGAAACTTTCGAAAACTTTTCCATCACTCTTTTCTGAGAACGAACTTCCATTCTCTGGCAATGGTGCTGAATATTGCAGGTTTTGACGCTGTACGTTTGACTAGTAGCACTGAATATATATAGTAGCGGGGAACAAATTAATTCCTAGTATGGTCCAGTTGCAGAGTTTTTTTTTGCAAAGTTTCATCAAAATGAAATTATTCCATAATATTTCAAACATTTGCAACATTTGAAATATTCCAATTTTTCCCCATATCTTATTACCCGTTTCGCACATTTTCCCATTGATTTTAATGGTAGCCTTTTATCCTTCAAAGCTTGCGTATAGTTTAAAATTTCGAAAAACCAAAAAAAAAAAAAAAAAAAAACGTTCTGGAGAATGCAGTAGCGGCTCGTGCAATCTGGCAACAGTGCTATTTTGCCATTTAAATCTGTGCTAAAAGATCGATTCTAGGTGAGGCACAGCGCCTCACCAAAGAATCGATCATTTTACATAGGTTTAAATGGAGGGAGTCCATTGTTGCCACATTGCACGAGCCGCCTCTGGGAGAATGTTGAAAGCAACTTCTCTGCAAAATGTGGATGAATATGGAGTATTTGGTTCAAAAGTTACGCTGGGATACATACAGTACCGCAGTATCGCAGTACTTTCTCAATTTCCAACTTCGTTAAATGAGAGAAAGTAAAAGAAGAAGATGCTTTCAGGGAAATGTTTACCATATGAAAAAGAATAACAAACACGAAGAAACCATGCACATGCACATGGATAACTATACATCAATATTTGGCAACTATGTGATCTTCAATCTCGGTCTAACTCCGTTTTCTACGCCCTTGGTATTCTCACAATTCCAGATTAAAAGGCATCAATATAAGGAGTCTTCCGAGGATCTTTAAAAGTAGCTCGATTCTTGCCGAGGAAAAATAATCGCCCTCTAAAGCATCGTACGATTTTATTTGAGTTGGATTTTGATGCGATATCGAAAGATGTCAGCAATCAGCATCGTGCATCAGCGGGAAGGATCAAAAGTCCAATTAAATCGGAATCCCACTCGTTTTGATAGCTCACACGGATAGAGAGTAAGAGAGAGGGAGAGAGTTAAAGGAGAGAGTAGGATAGAGGGAGAGAGTTATAGGAGAGAGTATGAGAGAGGGAGAGAAAGTTACAGGAGAGAGCATGAGAGAGGGAGAGAAATACGGAAGAGAGTATGAGAGCGGGAGAGAAATACAGAAGAGAAGAGAGTAAGAGAGATGGAGAGTTTTAAGAGAGAGTATGAGAGAGGGAGAGAGTTATAGGAGATAGTAGGAGAGAGGGAGAGAGTTATAGGAGAGAGTATGAGAGAGGGAAAGAGTTATAGGAGATAGTATGAGAGAGAGAGAGAGAGAGAGAGAGAGAGAGAGAGAGAGAGAGAGAGAGAGAGAGAGAGAGAGAGAGAGAGTTACAGGAGAGAGCGTGAGAGAGGGAGAGAGTTATAGGAGATAGTATGAGAGAGAGAGGGAGAGAGAGTAATGGAGAGAGTATGAGAGAGGGAGAGAGTTATAGGAGAGTATGGGAGAGAGAGAAGTGGTAGATTTGAGGGTTGTAGATTGTTGAAGGAGAGGAAGGGGAGGGAGGGGAGAAATTATTCTATGAAAATGAACAAGCATTAGATACTTCACTCAGATCCGTAATCCTAATTCGTCTCACAGTAATAGTTTCGTGTAAACCCGAGATACATGTATAAGTCTAAATATTTACTCCATATTTAGCGTTGATTTTATCCTTGAGATCTCTTTGTACTACACGACTCCATAGTTTCATTGCAAATTATCCCCCGTCATTTATATAAGTATTTAATTTATAAGGGAGTTTACCCCATAGTCAACTAGTATACTAAGCTGGTAGCAAAAGTTTGCAACAGCTTTATCTTTAGGACACCATTAAACATGCAAGAAACGCCAGCTCTGTAAACAGGAACTTTCACGATAAAACGTATTATTGAGTACCTTCAATTCAACCATATAGGCAAACAGCAGTACCATGCTGCTAGAACATTTATCTACCCATTAGGTTCGAATGAGCGCGGAAAGATTTGACTTCTCAACTTGCGGCATGAAAGGGTTAATGTATCAATTTAATGCACCGCGATTCCTTTCAGCGGCTGTGGTTTGGAAGAACGATAGTGATTCAAGGCACCTTTTGCAAATTATCTCGCCTTGCTCATTTAAGTGACTGCCTAAATGCTTCAACAACGAAAACATACTGCGTTAACCCATTCGTATGGTCTCACTTCTCCGGTCCACCACCCCCCCCCCTTTATCCGATATCCGGAGTTAAGGAACCGTGGCTGAGATGCGGTCGAGTCTCGATGCTTCGGAGAGTGTAACTATTAAATCTTATCTTTCACAGATGGCGGGTCATAGACGAGTCAAGAGCCTTTAATAGGCGCACTATAGTCTGAAATTGAAAAAAAAAGTGGCCAAAAATCAATGACATCAAAATTCATCAAAAATCATCATTTTTGACCTCTCTTAAGAGGGAATCATCTCTTAAGGTAGATTAATCTAATGTAAAATTGCCTGAAAAGTTCTTTGGTGGCATCAAAAAGTCATAAAATGCAATAATAAACTCACAAGAGGCGTTTAATGAAATCCAAGATGGCGGAGAAATATCGAGAAATTTGTATGAACGCACAACGAATATCCAAGGATAGCCAACCTCACAATATCGATCACAACCAATCACAACGTAAACAAACACATAACCTCTACCTCGCCAGTGAGGTTGTCAAAGTTGGCCATCCTTGGATGTTCACGGTGCATGCATACAGATTGATCGATATTTCTCCGCCATCTTGGATTTCATTAAACGCCTCTTGTGAGTTTATTATTGCATTTAAGACTTTCTGATGCTACCAATGGACTTTCTTTTCAGGCGATTTTATATTAGTTTAAACACTCTTAATCGTTGTAGCAAAATTTTGCAACAGACTCATTCAAAACTTTTTCCAATGACACCATTAGGTTTAATATTGTCTGTGAGTAAAATTAGTCTCAAGAGTTTATAAACAGTAGCGAGGCGTGAAATTCGACAACGATGTATTTTCTCCATTTAAACTCACTGGAAGAATCGAATGCTTCAGTCACCGGCGATGACCATAGATGTTTCGACCTTTCTAATGTGTTTAAAGGGGAAAAAAGAAACGTTGCCAAATTACACGCCTCGCCACTGTTTATAAATGAGAAATTTACTTTCTAATTTTTGGCCACTTCTTGACGATTTTAGACCAAAGTGCGGTGTTACTGTGGAATTGAGGCCATTCGGGGTATGAGAAATAAAAACACATTAACACCAGGTTTGCTCATATCTGAACCTCTTAAGTACTCTCCAAATGACACTTCCTACCCAAGAGCAGACCTATAGTTTTTACTTGAGTATAAGTACCATTACTCTACCGCCATGTAATGCGCATGATTATCTACAGATTGTGCGGAAAAATCTTCACATTTTACGATAGTTAATCGGATCTCTTGAACGGTTTATCGGTTAGACTGTAAACTAGCAGATATTTTATTAAATTCTTCGAAGAAGTTGATAAGACCATTATAATAATTCTGATACTCACGCCCCTTACAAAGGATGTTTTAGCTTAAAAGTTAGATGGGTAGCTTGTTTATGTATGTGTTGAGGCAAGCGTCCGAAGTGCGGTTGAAATAAACTTTATTCAGTTAAGTCGAAGGTACTTAGATTTAATAGGTATGCTCGACTCGCTTCCCTCGTCATCTTCAGTGGCGCGCAGTTCAAAATCATTTGCCAAGATGGCCGACTAAAGAAGAAAACAATCAGACTCTCACTCGGGTGACTCTGACGAGTTTCGCCGACCTCACTCGGGTGATACTCTCGTAGTTGCCCGAGTGAGTTGGCTTGTTTTCTTCTTATTTCGGCCATCTTGGCTGATGGTTTTGAGCTGCGCGCCATTGAAGATGACGTGGGAAGCGAGTCGAGCATACCTGTTAAATATAAGTTCCTTGTTCAAAGTCAACATTAGCCAAGCGCGTTGATTAATGTTGAAGTTCCTAGATGATATGTTAAATGATAGAGTGTCCACCTCGTGCTTCTGGTAGTATGACTAGAATATGGTATTATATATAACTACAGTGAATCCCCGGTATCCGCGAACTCGGTATCCGCGGATTCGCTTAACCGCGATCGATTTTTAGAGGAATGTCCTCATTATCCACGACCCCCTGATTCGCTTATTCGCGAATGAGAAGTAGAAAAAATCATGAAAATGAGACGACGAACAGAGCAACGTCACAAATTAAAAGCTTTCGCTCTTTCTGGGCACGGTTGCTATGGAAAGGGAGAGTTGCATTGAAAATTTTCTAACCTCATGCATCATCTTTCTGAACGTATTCCCAAATTTACAGTTATAGAATTTTTTTTTTTTTTTAAACCGAATTATTTGTCTTTTCCTTTAAACATTTTTTTTTTCTGAAGTTTTTTTTCTTTTTCTAAAAAGCTCCAAAATATAATTTGTCAAAAAAAATCTCGGAAAAGATCCAGAGAAGATTTAATTCCTCCCGCTATCCCCTCAACATCCTCTGCCGGCTCCAGCTCCTTATCAGCTCATCAACCGAAAGGAGAAAAATTGCAAGTGCTAGACCTCCTTAATACAAAAACCAGCAGCGAAGTAGGGAAGCGATTTGGCCTCAACGAATCGACAGTAAGAGGCATCAAGAAAAGCGAGGTTTGCATTCGAGAGAGTGTTAAGCTTGGCACACCAACTTCTTTACAAGCGACGCGCACTACCAGAGATGCTGTGATGGAAAAGATGGAACAAGCCTTAAATACATGGATCGAAGGATATATGGATATCCATCGAATGTATGGAATTATGGATACATTTAAAATTTATCTAGTCCCGAACCCCACGTTTTCCATTAGAATAATGCCCCGGCATCCGCGAAATCGGTATCCGCGAGGTTTTTGCGGAACGGAACCCTCGCGGATCCCGGGGATTTACTGTATAGTCTTTTTTCTGTGTAGTCATAAAATGTTGACTTCATGACACGAAACCTCATTTAATTGCAATTAGAGGATTTCAAGCGAGTTTAAAACGAATAAAAATAGCTTAACATTTACGGCTTAACAGGCTTGGAAAACAGCTTCAACGGAAATTTATTCTCTGCGTCTAAGTATTTCTAAGTATGGACAGTTTGCAAGCAGCCGGGATGCAAATTTTCTGACTGAGGAGGGTAGTGAAAAGCAGTGGTGCCAAAAGAGGAGGGAAATTCAAAAAAGTTTACATCGAGTTAAATAAGGGAAACGCGTGTTAAGTTGGCATCAGCATTCAGTCCGCCCCTGGTGAAAAGATATACGAGGCAAAGAAAAAAAAAATTAAAATCTGTTCTCATCGAGCTGAGTAAACTTGTGTAATTTTATACGCTACTCCGGACGCCCCCCATTCAAATTAAAACGATTTTGAAAAGCTCTCTTATTAACTTAACGGCATCATCTTTACTTCCCTCACGCGCCGCGCCCGTTTTGCGTCTCGCGAGCGACAACCGTCGGTCGTGTCCAGCGCTGCCAGTTTGCTTGTAATTAATCGCATTTTTCAATTCACCGATGATTCCACCGGTTGAGAAAATATTACACAGTTCAGTTCATTGTATGACTGTGATGATCGAAAATACTCGCTCTGATCGGTAATCTTTTCTCAGTTGGTAGAAATGCCGTTAATTAGTTAAAATATCCGCAAGTTTTTTTAAAGTCACCGATGATTCCACCGGTTGAGAAAATATTACACATAGTTCAGTTCATTGTATGACTGTGATGATCGAAAATACTCGCTCTGATCGGTAATCTTTTCTCAGTTGGTAGAAATGCCGTTAATTAGTTAAAATATCCGCAAGTTTTTTTAAAGTCACCGATGATTCCACCGGTTGAGAAAATATTACACATAGTTCAGTTCATTGTATGACTGTGATGATCGAAAATACTCGCTCTGATCTGTAATCTTTTCTCAATCGGTATAGGAATGCCGTTAATCAATTAAAATATCCGCGAGTTTTGTTTAAGTCATCGACAACTCCACCAGTTGAGAAAAGATTACACAGTTCAGTTCATTGTATGACTGTGATGATCGAAAATACTCGACTGATCTGTAATATTTTCTCAGTCGGTAGAAATGCCTTTAATTAATTAAAATATCCTCAAGTTTTTTTTTTTTTTTTTTTTTTTTTTTTTTTTTTTTTTTTTTTTTAAAGTTATCGACAACTCCACCGGTTGAGAAATGATTACACGGTGCGAGTATTTTCGTGCATTACAAGCTTTCACTGATCTGAGCTGTGTAATCTTTTCTCAACCGGTGGAATTAAAGGTGAATTGAAAAATGCGATTGTTTATACGCAAAACGGCAGCTCTGGCCGTATCGTGTCCTCGGCCCGCGTAATCTCGCGATGCTTGTCGTTTCTTCGTAAAATGAAAAATTCAAATTCGAATGAGTAAGAAAATAGGATGAAAGACGTCTGTAAACAACCCTCAAGTAAAAAAAAAAAAAAAAAAAAAAAAAAAAAAAAAAAAAAGAAGCAAGTAAAAGTTCATTACAGATTCGCTTTCTTTGTTGTAGCGCGATATGAAAGAAGCATAGCTCGCGCAAGAACGACAAGAGGTCATGCTGACTTCGACACAAATTTTAAATGCTTTCCCGCGCATACATTTACATTCTCATTATTTTTTGTTTCTCCTTTTTCCTTGCTCTTACGTGTACAATGTACAGCCTCCCGTAAGCTTTTATTCTATGAATTATTGAGATGGGAAAGCTTCCACTTCAAGTTTAAGGAAACAACACGTTAAATATGTATTCATATATATTTGATGACACGCTTGTCACGTATTAACCCATAAAATACAAGTTTTTCCATATATGGAGAGTGGAGACTGTAGAGGGTAGTTTTTATTTTTCGGGTGTATTTATACTCTGTTCGGGATAAGAAGTCCGATGAGAAGTCAGGTAAAAACGCACTATATTGCAACGCAGCGGTTCCTATGCCGTCGATTCTCAACCACTTTGTTCGTTCGCAGGAGACCGGCCTTTCAGACCCTTTTATTTGAAGAGGAAATACCGTGAACTGACCAATTATACAGTCCTTTGAACGCCCATTAGAAAATTAAACTTTTTCGGCATTCCCGAATTTTGAATAACCGATTATAAATTTAAATTCTACTCAACGCTCACAGAAAAATGATACCTAATGGCGGTTAAATATGTAATTTCCCAAAGATTTCGGCTTTCAGAAATCACTCAATAAGGAGTGCCAAAATCTTTGGAAAATTACATATTGAGCCGCCATTAGGTATCATTTTTCCGTGCGCGTTGAGCAGAATTTAAATTTAAAATCGGTTTTTCATAATTCGCGAATGCTGCAAAAGTTTAATTTTCGAGTGGGCGTTCAAAGGACTGTAAAATTGGTCAGTTCACGGCATTGTCTCTTCAAATAAAAGGGTCTGAAAGGCCGGTCTCCTGTGAACGAACGAAGTGGCTGAGAGTCGACGGCATAGGAACCGCTGCGTTGCAATATAGTGCGTTTTTACCTGACTTCTCATCGGACTTCTTATCCCGAACAGAGTATAAATTAGGGGGTATAGATGGTTTTAGTAATAACTTGGTGATAACGTCATCCGGCGATGAGCGTTCAAAACAAATACAAACTATCCCTCTTGCTCTCACGTAACCCCCATTTACTGCTATCTCACTCTAATTTCAAAAATCGTGACGAGAGACATCTTGTTTGGACTTTGTTGGTAGAGATGGGTGATTGTTGGCTAACCGTTGACTTCGCACTAAAAACGGCTTATTAGACTGATAATCAAACGTTATATATTAAATGTCATATGGCATCAGCCTTTGTTGGGCATTCTGGAATGGGGCTCTTGCAAACTTTTGCTACATGGGATTGAAGAGTTACTCCTTGCACAAAAACCTGTAAAAATGACGATGAGTACACTGAAAAACCACAAAATTCACTCTCAGAATCGGGCTTAATGGCGGAGAGACGCAGGTTTCATGGGAGATTCCTATCTAAATTGAGACATATGTCTGTGTTTCCGTAGAGAAAGTGGCATAATAGACAGGAATCTCCCATGATACCTGCATTGGACTGCCATTACGAACTTGCCGTTATAACAGTTACGTGAGTTTATTACTAAATTTCAGCCTTTCTAAGTGTGATTTTCGTGATTTTCGCTGGTTGTAACATAAGATGGGACTACTCATTTGTTGACAGAAAAAATTTGAAAAGAACCCCATTACTAACAAAATGTTTTAAAGGTTTGGGGGTTTCTTTATAGAGGGTTGTTTATGAGAATGGCTTAAAAAAAAACAATGAAATAATTCAGGATGTAATGTGGATCATAATTTCTTGCAAAATTACCCCTTATGGGCCAAGTCTGCGTATACTCGTTTTTCCTCTCTAGTCTATTTCATATTATTTCAGTCGTCGCGTCGTTCCGGATAAACGCGAATATCGTTAAAAACATTTATGCAAGTTAAGGTTTAATCAGGCGCCTTCAATTTTCCGTATAGGCAATTATAACTTTCCCGAGTACGAACAATTAACTATATGTATACTGTATACCTTCCCTACATAACGAAAGAGAGGCTTGCTTTTGAAGAAGTTCTCTCGTCGGGCGCCTTCAATTCATCGTTTAGGCAAATCCAACTCCCCCGAGTACGAACAGTGAACAGTTCGATAGAGCTCACGCATTTTGAGTATCGGGTTGATGGATTCTTACAAGTAGCGCAGTGCTTGCTTCCGAAATGCATCAAAACGGATCGGTGAGTGGTTGTCTAGCAAACAGTTCCGTCTCGTTGCTAACCAACTATCAACCTAGATACATTTTGGAATCAAGCACCGTTACACTTGTAAGAATCCGTCAACTTGATACTCAAAATGCGTGAGCTCTCCCTTCCTATACACTGGCGCAACCAGGACCTCTTCCATCTCTCTCTTTTCCCATTTGAATGTATAAGTAAGAAAAGAACAGAAAGAGGGGGTTTCATCCCGTTGTCCATCGTTGTCTAACGTACGTTTTCAATGGAGAAAAGAGAGAGATGAAGAAACTCTCAGTGCGCTACTGTTCCTACAGAATCCCTATTGAAGGGAGGAGTGGATATTCTCATATTACGAAATGAAAATTAATGAGAAAGAATTTTACCATTCGCTTTTCATTGAAGACCGCTTTGAAATCAAAAGTTAAAAGTCGTAAAGGTTAGTTTTGTCTCGATTTGGCGGGATAATAATTGAAAATTCGCAAAAAATTATGGTCTACGTGCGCCTACACTTCTGAAACGAGCTCATCTTTTGCAGAAAGCGATTCAACTGCAAAGAACTCTATCCAGCTACTTTTTTTAGCATACACCATTTGATCCAGTGGCGGCTCGTGCTACTTGGCAACAATGTCTCCACTCCATTTGAATCTATGTTTAACAATCGATTGCTGGTGAAGCGCTGCTTCACTTTCGAATCGATTGTTTTACATGCAATCAAATGGAGTGAAGACATTGTTGCCAAGTAGCACGAGCCGCCACTGATTTGATCTGGATCATAATTCACTCTTCGTCCTAGCCTGGGCAATCACGTTTATACGTATTTATTTTTATTTTTTTTATCAATATTATTTATTTATGCATCTAATATTTGTTGATGTGAAGTGGGGAGGGTACAAGAATATTTACCCACAAAAAACAGACAGAGAAAAATGGACAAAGAAGCAATCTCTGTTCGTAACATTTTGAATGCAAACGCCGCGAGTAAAAAAAAAAGAAAAAAAAAGGGAGAGGAAAAAAGGATTTGGAGATTAGAGGTGTTTTGCGAAACGACACCTAATGTTATATCCCTGCCAGGCACCGACCCCCAACTTGTGACTCCCCAGAGAGCAACTATGTTTGCACGAGGTGAGCGCTACTGGGCCGATTCTCATCCCTCCCCCCTTCTGAGTCCCTACTCTCTCTCTCTCTCTCTCGCTCTCTCTCTCTCTCTCTCTCTCACTCTCTCACTCTCTCTCTCTCTCTCTCTCACTCTCTGTCTCTGTCTCTCTCTCTCTCTCTCTCTCTCTCTCTCTCTCTCTCTCTCTCTCTCTCTCTCTCTCTCTCTCACTCTTCTCTCTTTCTCTCATCACCGCCGCTCTCTTTCCCCTCTTTGGGATCATTTATTTATTTTGCAGCTTTGACTTTAAAATCCCGCGGCCATTCCGTGCAAATCGCAGCTTTGCATTGTGAAGTGACACAAAGCCCCCGGTGTCGTTAAGCCGACTTAATTGCCAGTTATTTAGAGAAATAAAGTAAAATAAATGACCTTAGTTTTCTGTTGTTTCTCACAGTCACTTTAACTCAATTTTGCAACCTCGCTATCACCACGTTAAAAAAAAAACTTTATAGTTATTGGTCGGGGAAAAAAAAAATATATTTCCAGGGACTCGATCCATGATGGAGGGAGATGATCTATGGGATCTGTGGATCTGGATAAAAAGTATATTTCGTAAGGTGATTGGTGGTGGGAAAGCAATAAGCTCTCCGATTCAGTAGCGCACCGAGAGTTCCTTCATCTCTCTCTCTTTTCTCCATTATAAAACGTATGTTAGATAAGGATGGACAACGAGATAAACTCAGTCTTTCTGTCCTTTTCCTATTTATACATTCAAATGGGAAATGAGAGAGATGGAAGAGATCCTGGTTGCGCCAGTGCTCCGATTCTACAACGTCTAATGGGTCTGTTGCGTACTTTTAATTCAGCCAATGGCGCATGCACGCAGGAATTAGTCTCTCTCGCTCTTTTCCCGTTTAAGTATATGTACTAGAGAAGGAAAGGCATAGAGGCTGAAGTCATATTCGAGACCCTGTTTCTGTCCTTTTCCTACGCCCGTGTTCAAATGGGGAAAGAGAGAGAGAGAGAGAGAGAGAGAGAGAGAGAGAGAGAGAGAGAGAGAGAGAGAGAGAGAGAGAGAGAGAGAGAGATTCCTGTGTACGCTACTGGTTACTTCAATAGGGCACATTGATTTTAACGTAAAATTCGACAAAAATAATGATGTGCACATTAAAAAACTTTCAATATCCACTCATTAAAATCCATATATGCCCATTGGTTTGTTAACGACCCACTTATATTATGGTTTTTTTTTTTACCAAATTACAGTAAATTTGGGCGAATTTTACTCAAAAATCAAGGTTATTAAAAATAAATAAAAATGGGCATATGTGGTTTAACTCGGGAAATCACTTCCATTTCTAACATCCCACGCTACACTAGACACTTTCGTCGCCGAAATGTACATAACTATACATAGCCGGAACCACCGCTTTTATGTAAACTTTAACATAACTTACAAACATTTGAATGTTTTGTTTAGATGCGCACACGGAAAAAAAAAATTCCGGTGAAATTAACCATACGATAGCTGATTTTGGCACCTGCTAGATGTTATGGCAATGTTAACCAAAAGTATACTATGTTTTGACTAGGTACTAGGTGATGTTACCTGATTGCATGTCAAATTTACTCAAAGTATCGGTAAATGTACCATACTTCTGGTCAAGTTTACCATAACATCTAGCAGGTGCCAAAATCAGCTATCGTATGGTTAATTTCACTAATCTTTTTTTTCCGTGCACATCGTACATTTCTCGTATCTTTTTGTGATCGTTGATAAGCCGAGAAAGACCAGACAGCAACTGCAGCAATTACGTCATGTATTTAGAAGGAAATTCCATCATTTTGTAGTCACGATGTTGTTTTTACATATATACGAATCATACGATGGTTACGTCTATGTTGTATAGTATGCAGGTGTAAATAATTTATAGTGTAGCGCTGGTTGTGTGAAATTGAAGTGATTTCCAGGGCGACTGAGTGGTTTTTGGACGTTTTCATTGTACGCATCCTTATTTTCGCCGACTAGTCGATTCTGGTGTAGCAACCTCAAAAAAAAAACCATGGCAGCATCGAAAACTTCCGAAATCCGTTCTTAAACTCAATAAACGCTTTTATTTGCGCAAGCGTAATTATGGCTTAGGGCAGGAATGATGAGAGATTCCCATCTAATAATACTGTACCTCAATCACAAAGTGACCAATAAGAGACGACATACGTTTGACACCGGTGTCATTAAGTGTCACGGTACCAGTAATCGGATGTGTATCACTTTGTGTATCACTCTGATGACTAATTACTCAGTGAATCATCCTTGTCTGCATATATAGAGAGTGACGAAATGAAGATAGGAATCTCTCATATTTACTCCCATACGCCATCATTACGCTCGCGCAAATAAAAGCAATCATGGAGTTTAGGAGTGCGGATTTTGAAAGTTTTGCGTGCTACCATCGTTATTTTTAGAGGTTTTTACTCCTGCGGGCCGATCATTTACTTTATCGTTAAACCGATCGTTATGACTGTCTATGAGTGATGCTATTGGTCGAAAATTTTAAAACTTAGCCGTTGCTATGGTAACCATCGTTACAATGTCCGTTTTTTAACCCTAGAAGAGACGCGTGGGCTACAGGTGTAGCCCAGTCCTATTTTATAGTTTGTAACTTTTTGCACGGCTCAGAAATTCTTTTGAGGCTCATGGTATCTTCAAGTTAAGCTATAAGACACATATTTTGCCAATTTTTAGGCTGATTTCTTGACTTTAACGGTATCTGTGCGGCCTCAAAGTCACGCGGGCTACACCTGTAGCCCACGTGCCTCTTGGCGTTACCATCTTGTATTTTGTCACTTTGGCCTGTTATTTTTCAACAAATTTCGCCGGCAAGAGTTTCCTCAGCTTCAGGAGACTTTTTCTGAAAGAACCTTCTTCGGCTACTTGTGCACTTTTATTGGCAGACTCCTTAAACGGAATTTTTTGTTCTATCGGCTGAGTTCAAGAATATTTGCGTGTGTATTTAAAAGAGAGAAAAATGAGAAAATAGTGAATTGACTTGTTGGAGTTTTTCACAAAATACATTATGATCGGATGGAAAACCTGGAGTATAAGCTCAGACATATTGATTATGAGACTACTGCGATTGCATTTGTGAAGAAAACAAGCAATTTGAGCCATTCAAGCAAAAGTTACAACAATTTTAGTAACTGGGCTACACCTGTAGCCCGCGCGCCTCTTCGTGTTACCAAACAGAGCGCGCCTCTTCTAGGGTTAAAGGTTACACATGAATAGCCTTTATAAAACGAGACTCTTAACGATGGTTACCATAGCAACAGCCAAATTTTTCAATTTTCGACCAATAGCATCACTCGTAGACAGTTATAACGATCGGTTTAACGATAAAGTAAATGATCGGCCCGCAGATTTGACTATTAAATCACTTATAGCAAAAGTGTGCTTCAGCCCCATTTGTTTACGCAGTGCTGATTTTTCTTCACAATGCTCAAGCTTTGTTGCTTATAACATGATTCGTCAAAGTCTTGGAAAGAAAAATTTGCTCATGCTATATAAATAGGAGCTGAAGAAGGGGGAAGCCGGGAGCTCTTTGCTTTTCTAAGTAGAAAAGAAAGAAAATTCTAACATCTGGAATTTCTGCTTGAGTTCGCTGATATCAAAAGCGATCGCGGGTGAAATTGCGTTTCACGGTTAACATTTGTGCTGGTATTGAGGAGGAGTGGGAGCGGGTGAAAGAGAAGAAGGGGGGGGGGGAATAAGTTAGAGGTAGGGGATGGATGGGATGGGGGGATGGGGGGATGGGGAGGAATGATAAGGGAGGGGGAGCAAGAGACAGCCGGGGATACAGGTGGGAGCTTTACCTTGTCGCTTAGTCAAACAGTTTTCTTCTCTCGAGCCTCTTCGACTGTCGAAACAGAAAAGCGGGTTTCTTTGAGTTAAGACTTTCGATATTCCATTTGGAGTTGCCAAATTCAATACGATAGTCGTGCAATTACGGCAATGGGGCTCTTTGCAAGGGTCTGATATCGTCAGTTTTTTATAATGAAAATGATAGTACTTGATGAGCTGAGAACAATGATGCCTCTGGTTTTTTTGAAGTGTCCCGGTTTTGGAGATACACAGGAGTAAATGTTGCAAAAAATCATGTGCGTAGTGGGAAACGCGGAATAGGTCTGTTGCATACTTTTGCTACAACAATATAGATACTTGTTTCTTATGTCAAATTCGGCGAAAATAACGATGCGCACATTAAAAACGTTCAAAATCCACTTATTAACGCAGGAAATAACTTCAATTTCAAACAGCCCGCGCTACACTAGACACTATTTGCACCGGTATACTACTGCATAGACGGAACCACCGTGCATAAGTAAACAACATCGTAACTACAAAATGATGGGATTTCTTTTTTAATACGTGAAATATGAGCTGCATTTGCTGTCTGGTCTTTTCGGTTTATCAAAGATTACAAAATAATATAAGAAATGTACGCATCTTAACGAAAAATTCCAATGTTTGTAAGTTCTGTTCATGTTTACATAAACAAGATAGTTCCATCTATGCAGTTGTAAGTCGGTGATATAGAGTCTAGTGCAGCGCGGATTGTTTGAAATGGAAAGTATTTTCTGAGTTAATGCGTGGATTTTGAAAGTTTTTAATGTACGCATCGCTATTTTCGCCAAATTTGACGTTAGAAACAATGAGTTATATTGATGTAGCAAAAGTACGCAACAGACCCATTACGGAGATGGGGCTCTTGCAAGGTTCTGATATCGTCAGTTTTTTATAATGAAAATGATAGTACTTGATGAGCTGAGAACAATGATGCCTCTGGTTTTTTTTCAAAGTGTCCCGGTTTTGGCCGGAGATACACAGGAGTAAAGTTGCAAAAAATCGTGTGCGTAGTGACGTCACTACGCGGAATTCCTATTTAAAGCAATGCATTTTGGGTCAAAATCTCATCTCCGGGAATAATGGGACTTGATCAGAAACCAAATAAGGCATTTTTGTTCTCAGCTCGTCAAGTACTTTCATTTTCTTTGTAAAAAACATAACCTTTCAGACCCTTGCTACTGACCCATGGGGCTCTTGCAATCTTTTTCTACATAGGTGATTGAAGAGTTGATTATGTTGAATAAAAATCTATAGTACACTAAATAAACTGTTGATGCGAGCACCTCACGAACATTTTCTCACATCGAACTTTATTTAAAGGGGCTCCGAGACCTTCTTAATACTCTGGGGGAGATCTCAGACCCCCTATAGTATTCTGTGGGAGACCCCCATACCCCCATTTAAGGGACTCATTTTACAGTAGGCTGGCAGAATGCTTTTTGCAACTTTTAATCAAAATTCAAACAGCTTTATTTGAAAATATTCCACTTTTCCCCTGTTTTATCTCATTTTGCCCCTTTTCCCATTTGATTTTAATAGAAACATTTTATCCTCCATAACTTCCTTAAAATTAAAAATGTCGAAAAACCAAAAAAAAATAAAAAATCTCTCTGATGAATATTAAAAGCAACTTTTCGGCAAAATATTGATGTATATATGGACCGTTGGTTCAAAAAATATGCCGGGATACAGACAGACATCCATATGCGCCATCGCAATGCTTTCTCAATTTCTAACTTCGATAGAGTGAGAAAGTAAAAATTACAATATTCACTCTCTGAATCGGGCTTAATGACGGAGCGACGCAGGTTTCATGGAAGATTCTTATCTGATTTGAGACATATTTCTGTATTTACGTAAAAAAGTGACAAATTATACAGGAATCTTCCTTATGATACCTGCGATAACTCCGACGTTAAGATCTTGCCGTTACAACTGTTTACTGAGCTTATTACTGAATTTTGGACGTTTTTAGTATGATTTTCGTAAAAAAGAATCCTCTGATATCTGACTTTTTTCCCCTTGTTTTCTTTGGACAAATTTGACAAAATTGTCTTTTATTTAGGTCTTCGCAAGTAAATATATCTTATGAGGTTAAAAAGGATGAAGAATATTGGAAATCAAATAATTCAAAATGAGGGTTCATGGGACCTCTCTCACAGGGACACACTTCACAAAAGAGCTTGGATTCATAAATGTTAATCCCAATGCAGAGAAATAATGTTCCAAAGAATTGCAGTAAACCGATAAAGCAAATCAATGGTTACAGCAGATCTATCATCGAGGCTGGAATCTTTGGCAACTAGGAGTTTACTCACGTAAATCCCCAAGGTACTTTACGGCTAGCGCGTTCGTTACAAAATTGATAACTTCTGTCACCCCGTCCCCCTCCCACTCGAATCATGCCTATCGGCAAAAAAAACTCCTCTTTTCTCAGTCCTATACAACAACCCTTAAATTTCCTCACCTCCATATTTACATTTTCGTTCCTGCGTCCAGTGATATAGAATACTCGTGTTTTTTTTTTTTTTTTTTTTTTTTTTTCCCCACTCTCCTAACCCTTTTTGAGGATTTTTATAGCTTCTTAAAGTACAAAATAAGGGGACTTCAATCTCTAAAGTTGATCAAACCATTGTGGGTCCAAGGTATTCGACCCTCCTATGTTACCGGGGTGGTGAGGGGTAAGGAAATCAGAATAGGACAGTTGCAAGGGTCTGAATTGTTGCGTTTTTTTTATAAAGAAAATGAAAGTACTTGATGAGCTGAGTACAAAGATACCTTTGGTTTCTAATTACGTCCCATTGTTCCGAAGATGCAATTTTGGCCCAAAATACATCATGTTAAATGGGAATTCCGTGAAGTGACGTCACTACGCCCACCATTTTTTCAAACTTAATTATGCGTGTGTATCTCCAAAACCAGGACACTCAGGAAAAAACTAAAGGCACTAATTTTCTCATCTCATCAAATACTATTATTTTCTTTATAAAAAAACACACAATTTCAGACCCTTGCAACTGCCCATTACCAGAATAACTAATGATTATAGCCTCATCTAATTGAGTACACCTACCGAATTTTTTAATTCTATTATTCATGATACATCACTCTTTTTTGGATATTTATGGGTACTTTCTGAACAATTTTGATTCCAAGAAAATGCAATTTTCAAAACAAATCTAACGAATTGGTAAAATATTTTTTACTTATTTTTTTTAATTCTGTTCAATAAGGCTCTTGCAAACTAACTTTTTCCAAGAGCAAATGAATAGTCAAATCTGATGTAAAAACCAACGAAAATCACGAAAATCATACTATGAAAGTCTAAAATTTAGTAAGTAATAAACTCACAAAAACTGCTACAGCGGCAAGATCGTAATGCCGGTGATTCGTCTGCTTCTCTACAACACTAAGCCCGATTCTAAGAGTAGATTTCGTGATTTTTTTAGTGTACTCATCGTCATTTTTACAGGTTTTTATCCAAGAATCAACTCTTCAGTCCCTTGTACCGAAAGTTTGCAAGAGCAAACCGGATAAACGGGAAATGAACCAAGCTGGTAAGTAAATCTACCGTGGTAGAAATAGGAAGAACGAAAGAAGAGAATAAACCCTCCAGTTATCCTGAAAAAGCAAAACAAATTTGCCTGAATGGGTCTGTTGCAAACTTTTGCAACAGCGCTATAGAGTATTCAGTCTCATGCAAAATCGCGTGAGAAGTCCATTGGTGGCATCAAAAAGTCATGAAATGCAGTATGAAACTCACGAGAGACGTTTAATGAAATCCAAGATGGCGGTAAAATATCGAGCAACCTGTATGCATGCACCACGAACATCCAAGGATAGCCAACCTCACAATATTGATAACACCCAATCACAACGTTAATAAACACATAACCTCTGAAGCTGTGAGGTTGTAAACGTTGGCAATCCTTGGATGTTAAAGGTGCATGCATACAGATCGCTCGATATTTTACAGCCATCTTGGATTTCATTAAACGTCTCTTGTAAGTTTATTATTGCATTTCACGACTTTCTGATGCAACCAATGGACTTTTCGGGCGATTATACATACGATGAAACACTCTTTATCGTTGTAGCAAAAACTTGCAACAGACCCATTCCCAATGAGCTATAACTTTAGAGTGGCAGCGGGCTGGTCCACTTTGTGCCACACAGGGTAGAAGGAATCCCGGGAAAAAGCGGAATTTGGACTGCAGATTCCAAGGTTTGAGGTTGAATTTTGTAGATGGTTCGGAATTTGGCGGGAATTTGGACGGTAGATTCCAAGGTTTGAGGTTAAATTTTAAAGGCCGTTTCCGGCGATGCCCGAGTTTGTTTACGAAACGACCGAAAACAACCTACAAAACTTAACCTCAAAATCGATTTTTACGGCAAGATGGCGGCGCCCTAGGTGACAACAATGAACCAGCGGAACGTTCTTTGATGTGCCACTCTAAAGTTATAGCTCATTGCCCATTCCCTCATTTTTAATCATCAATTATTGCTACACTGTGGACAAAAAAAAAAAAAAAAAAAAAAAAAAGAATATTTGAATTTGAATTCGGATAATGTGCGTTTTCTGTTATTCTTTAAATTTCTTCTGCGCAGGTATGGTTGCTCACATCACAGTCGGTCGCAGTCTGTCAAAACCCCCGGACGAAGTGGTGGTGGCGCCGGACTAAGGCCGAATTACCTTTGTCTACCTCAGCAAAGGTCGCGGGTCGCAAGTATGCCGAACACAGGGGTCGAAGAAGAATACTATCGACTGCGCCAGTTCACCGTTAGTGGCAACAAAGTAGTGAACCGAGGCGACTCGCTTAAAAGTCGCAGATCCCGCAGCAACAATAGCGTGGCGTCCAGCAACTCAAGCCACAGGTAATAGAAAGAAAGATAATTACATTTCATGATTTCATGTATGCTTGAAATTGAACTCCAATTTAGAGTCCTTGTATGTAGATTATGAAAGAGAACAAAACAGGATCAAAGCTAAAAAATCAAATTATAATCTGTTCAGGATACGATGAGACTTGGTGAGTCAGGTAGAAACGCGCTACTTTGCAACGCGGGCCTTTGAGTTGTATAGCCACTGTGCTCACTCAGGCTCTTTTCGACTAGACCCTTCTTCAGGAAGAGGCAATACCGAGCATCGGCTGACTATGAATGTGATCTGTGCAAAAGTCAAATTAGAAACGGTCACAGATACGACAAAATGGATGAAATTTATGTCCAAAGGGTCATAACTCGTCGAAATTAGTCAAATTTGACTCCTCGATATCTTCAGACACTAATTTTTTTAAAGAATTCAATTGAGGTACACTCATAAATGGAATTCTCAATAAATAAATCTCCGAATATGATGAGGTGTCAAATTCGACTAATTTTGACGAGTTATGGCCCATTGGGCATAAATTTCATCCATTTTCTCGTATAATAAAATAAGGGGTCCTCTGATGGTGGCTGAGGAAGAGTGCCGTTTGAGCCTCGAAACGTCCCAAAATCATTTTATTTTATTTTAATTTATATTTTAGCTTTGATCCTGTTTTGTTCTCTTTCATATTCAATTTTCGGACTACTTGTGTAATTTTATTGTATGTAGATTGTAGAGAGTTAAGAAAAGTGAAACCATGGGGACCGCCATTGGATGTATTTTTGCACATTTGTTTACATTCTGAAGGCCAGCCTCGGGTGCTTGTTGGTCTGGACTTCTAGCTGCCATACCAATGGGTTCCGGGTTGGAATCCCGAAAGAGACAGTAGATTTTTCACTGGTCTTATCTTGAGGTTAAAAAATGGCCCTCAATGAAATACTCCGAATGCAACTTGACGCACAGGTAATAAGCTTTTATGTATCACTGTTGGCCATCTTTCATTTTTAGAAAAACGATTTTGAGTTTATAGGGGGTCCTGAAATGTTAAAATTATAATGTACTAGCCGTTCCAGACACCCTACGGGTGCCCTCCACGGCCAGCATTCTAGGGGTACGGGCTGGTTGGCACTTTCACAGTTGGTTTATGCAAGTTTGTTTTTTTTTATTTAAAGAATCATGGTTGTTAAACGAACGATTGAAGAAGTGCGGTAAAAATTACTGACAAAAAATGACAGATCAAACGTATCGGAGCTCTCCGGTTTAAGCGATGAGCGTTAGGATCGAGGGACTTACAACAGTCCTAACCCTTTCATCCCTGATGTACATTTCAATGTACATCTGAATAACATAGAATCTTATGGAGAAAATGAAAACAATATATGCACATTTTTTTATGAGAAAATTGTGCCCAGATCAGCTATGATGGCCAAAACTCCGTCCCTAGCTGGACAAAAAGTGGTTAAGACGGGCAACAAAAATTGAAAATTTGAAAGAACAAGTGTTCAAGAAATTCTCGAGGAAACCAACTCCTCCCTCTATCACTCACTCTATGCATTGATCGATGAAATTCAGCCGAGCGTAGTGGAGGCGGGGGAAGGGACAGATAAGAGAGTCCAGCGCAACACGGCTCGGCGACAGAATCAGTTTCCCCCTCTAATTTTAAAATTCAATTTGCGAAACTCACAGACAACTTTTTCGAAAACTGTTCCACAGATTTTTTCTAAATATCCTAAGGAATCATCGTGCCAAATTTGCGGGAAATCGCTTCGGTCAATTTTCGGGAAATAGAAAAAACATTTTGGAGGGACGTCAGCTTTATATATATACTAGCCGTTCCATGCACCCTACGGGCGCCCTCCACGGCCAGCATTCTAGGGTTACGGGCTAGTTGGTACCTAGTTGGTAAAAAATGATAAAATGAAACGGAGTATTGGTGCTGAGAATTAAAGAGATGAAAATGTAAGAATGTGAGCGCAAAGCGCTTGCATTTCTTGTATTAAATAAATAAAAAAAAAAAAAAAGAATTGCCGGGCAATGCGTAAAAAAACAAAAAGACGCGGAGGATACTAAAATAAAGCGTTGAAAATCGAAGAGGAATTATAAAAGAGAAGCGAGTGCTTAAAGGTTACATATAACGGTGACAATTCACGGAAAAAATAAATGCACAATGCGCTAAGAAGGTTTTCTTAAAAAAAAAAAAAAAAAAATAATAATAAAATAAAAAAAAAATTAAATCAAGAGCATACTGCAAAATATTAGGGACGTTATTCAACGATCCCGAGTGCTTTAAGTCGAAATGATAAAAATTTAAAGAATAAAATGAAAAGAGAGGAAAGAAGAAGAAAGGCAAACGAATGGTTAATACGAAGAATGGGAGTGCGTTAGTCGAGAGAGATGAGCGTCCGTAAGGAGTGAGAGAGAAGGTTGCGGGTGCGGGCGAGGCGAGCGACAGAAAAATTTTGGAGAAAGAACGAAGTAATCAGTGCGCAAGAGATGAGCGACGAACGAACCTCCCCCCTCCACCGCTCTCGCTGCACTGACTCGTCAACTGATAAGGTGAGACTCTGCCGAGCGTAGAGTGGAGGGGAGGGGCAGATCAGAGAATCCAGCTCAGGCGATGGCGATGGCGCGGAGCTGCGGAGCATCTCGTCACCTCGCTGTCCGTGCGTCGTGCGAAAATGAGTTTTCACTCTTATTTTAAAATTCATTTTGCGGCGCTCACAGACGACTTTTTCAAAAACTGTTCGGACAGATTTTTTCTAAATACCCTAAGGAATCATCGTGTCAAATTTGAGGGAAATCGCTTCGGCCAATTTTCGGGAAATAGAAAAAACATTTAGGAGGGACGACAGCTTTATATATATAATAATAACCTAATTTCAAATTTTTCATCATGACAATATTCGTACACCTTTTATGCTCTCCTAGTGCCTCTTTGGAATGAGGCGAGAAAATGAAAATGGACCTCTATTCAATTTTAAAGTTTATATCATCAAACCAAAAGCGCAGTCATAGACCAACGGAACGTGCCTTCGCATGAACCTGAATAAATATACATACTCGTACTTACAACTCAATGAAAGGTGGGGTGATAATTTTAGACTTTCAATTTACTGTTTAGGTAAAAACGGTACCATCGTGAGAATTTTTTTAAAGTCATCGACGACTCCACCAGTTGAGAAATGATTATAGATTAGCGTTTTTTCGTGCAGTACAGTTATACACTGAACTGGATTCTGTAATCTTTCCTCAACCGGTGAAATCATCGGTGAACTGAAAAATTCTCTCAATTATATACGCAAAACGGCAGCTCTGAATTACGTTCACTCCTGGTGCTTTTGGAACGTAACAAACAAAGTAAGTGACAGGAACGCTAAAGCGCCTTCATTTTACCGTGTATGTGTCGCAGGCTAAAGGTCAAAGCCGGCATTTAGGCAAATGCCTAGGCAAATGGTCAAATTTCATCGAAAACGCAGATTGGCTATTTGCCTAGGCATTTGACTAAATGCCTAGGGGTTTACGCAAATGCCTAGGCATTTGAGTAAATGCCGAAGGCCTGTTAGGCAAAAGGCAAATGGTTTTTTATTCAGGCAAATAGTCAAAATTTTAAAAAGCAGTCAATGTTCAATAGTTCAAAAAGCCACAACCCAAAAATTTAAAAGAAAGAAAAAAATCTGTACATTAAAAAAAGAAGGCAGCAACGTTACTTATTCGAACACGAGATAGGTTGGTGGCACTTGCTGGAACATTTTCTCTGATTTTTGAAGCAAGAACATCGTTTGGTTGCTCATTTATTTTTACTAGCCTGGCAATTGCACTTGATGAAGCCTTGCCCTTCAAATAACGAAACGGCAGACACTGCTTCGGGATCGACACTTATACCTTATCTCTCGGAATCTGTGATATTTCAAATTTTTTAGCTTCTATTTGTTTTTATTCTTTCCCCCAAACACCAATTTTTAATGGCATCTGCGGGTGTGCCAATTTGATAGACGTTATTGCGAACTTCAAGAACGATACCTTCCACGTTTTTCGGATCTAACGGACCACGATCAAATTTTGAAATGCTCAAAATAGGCGAGAATAATTTGCAGCTTCTATTCGTCAATTTTTTAGCTGCAACTTATTGCCCCTGATGGGATTCCGCGCTCGTTACACGTAAGGCTGCCTCCCCATGACAAAAATTACAGATAAATGGCTGGTCACCCTCTTCATTCCCACATTCTTGATGACATGAATTTGTGCAGGCGCTACATTTTTTTAAGCTGCTAGGCTTTGACAAGAGGAGCAGTGAGCTTGGTCGCCAGACATATCCTTAATAGGCTTGGAGTTCGACGAGCCCGAGTCCGAAGGATCGGGGCCCGGGTCTTCAATATGAAATATTTTTTGAGCAGGTTCAGAGTCTATTTGCTCTTCAGCCTCTCTAGGCCTTTTTTCGGATGTGGTACTCTTAATCACTTCTTCTAATTCTTCTTCAGTTGTAATGACACAAAGGATGCCCGTCGGTATATTAGCAGTGTAAAGACCTAGCTTGGGTGCAGAACCGTAAAGTGATTGATAAGGCGAACGACCGAAAACTCTATGATATGAGGTGTTTTTCTGCCACTGAACAAAATTCAAACCCACAGACCACTTTTTCCAGTCACTGTCAACCATCGACGCTCTTAGCATATGTTGCCGTGTCGCGTTCAGCTTAGATTCAATGAAAAAGACTCATTTTATTATTTGCCTAATCAGCCTTCGGCATTTGGTCAAAACTTCAGGCATTTGAGCAAATGACTAGGCATTTGGCCAAATGCCTAGGCGTTTGCTCAAATGCCTAGGCAAACTACAAATTTCTACGATTTTTATCATTTCTTTTCTTTTTGCCTAGGCATTTGCCCAAATGCCGGATTTGACCTTTAGCCTGCGACATATGCAAAAACAGAGCAGACATGTACGAATAGTTAGCTACCGCGCAGCTCACGGTTGATCGGGAATTGGACGTGGATTTTTCTGGAAGAGCACTGCAGTGTTAAGTGAGTTGACTGTTTACCGTGATACAGAGGTCATTTCAGAAGTATAGGCGCACCTAGACTGATAATATTTGGAATTGTTCACCATTTTTTATTACGTGACAATATGGAAACGCGACCGCTTAGCTAGCCCAACGCACATATGGGCGGAGCCAGATAGGCAACTGTGGATTCTTCCCATGAATGTATGAGAAACAATCGATTAGAAATTGAACCCCCTCAAGAATCGATTGTTTCTCATACATTCAAACGGGAAGAATCCACGGTTGCCAAATTGCTGGCTCCGTCCATGAACGCGCACGGGATCAATATACATACAATTTTATTTTTTGCCCCGCTTCAAAAAAGACAGACAATTCATAATGAGACTCTTGCAAAGGTTTGCTACCAGCAAAGCAATACTTAAATATGACGTAAAAACCAGCAAAAATCACGAAAATTAGAATAAAAAAAGTCTAAAATTCTATAATAAAATCAGGAAACAGCTGTAACGACAATATCGTAATGGCGAAGCCACGCAGGTTCGCAGGTATCATGTGAGATGCTTGTCTAATTTGTAACTTTCTCCATGAAAAAACTGCGATATATATCTCACAATCAGATTAGAAAGGGATCTCCCATGATACCTACCTAAGTGTAACCCGCCCCATATAGGTCCGATTCTGAGAGAGAATTTTGTGATTTTTTAGTATCCTCGTGATTGTTATTTTTACAGGTTTTTATGAAGATGGAAATAGATTTGAGCGTTGGTTTTTCATTGCGGCTTTGGTATCCTCTAACCTTAGTGACAAGCGTGAATTTTGGCAACAATGTATTTTCTGCATTTAAATTCACCAAAACAGTCGAACGCTCCAGTCATCGGCAATGACCAGGCATTTCGACCTCTTTAATGTGTTTAAAATGGGCAAAGGGAACGTTGCCAAATCGCACGCCTCGCCACTGCCATCCATGTAACAATGTAACATACAGTTACCAAATGAATGATAAAAATATGGATACAAGTGCGCCAAAATATTGCCAAATTAAACGCTTCACATAACTGGTCCTCACAATGCCACCGCGGAGGAACAGAATATTATTTCATTCTAATTTTTAAAAAGCAACACTTTATGAAGTATTGATTTTCTGTAAGCTGGCATTTGAGATTAATTTGATAAGCCTATGTGGACTGTTGCCGTAGATGGATGTGAAGGGATGTGAGAGGAAAGCAATCCTTCAAACTCGAAATTATTTTCGAGCCTGAAAGCAATATTTCACTTTCTGCCGTTCCTTCCGTGCAGCTCTTGGATGAAAATTATTCGCAGGTTACTCAAATAAAGGATGAATAAATTACATCCCAGCTCTTTTCAAATTAGACAGTTTCGAATATTTAAAAAATGTCTATATTTATTTTCCGGTATTCCATTGTAGGAAGGTGAAGGTTAGATGAAAAAAATAAGCCTAGGTAAACAACTGAATAACGTTGGAAGCAGCAGAAAGTTCCAATGTTGACTTTTAAACTCAATAAAAATAATCAAATAAAAAAGCAATGAAAAATAAAAACGTCAAGATGACTGTTAAATAAGCGGGTCGCAACTAATCGAAACTTTCCATCAGTGGCGTAGCGTGCAATTTGGCAAGTTTGTAATATACCCATTTAAACCCATGCGAAAGGTCGAATGCGAAGGTGTTCACCGAACACCCAACAGTTCGATCTTTTTCATGGGTTTAAACGGACATAGTACAACGTTGCCAAATTGCACGCTACGCCAATGCTTTCCATGCGCAGAAAAGGGATTCGTTCTGTAGAGAGCTGCAATTAAATGGAACTCCCCCACTGAAACATGCTCATTTGACCGCCATATTGGATTTTTCTTAAAACCCATTTGATCCCAAAGGGTCGTTCATGACCCACTCACATGTTTGACTGTTGTGAGCATCATCAGGAAGAATCGATTAAAATACACAATTATACAGCGTGTGGCAAAACTCTGCCCCCCCCCCGGCTAACTTTTGAACGGTTCCAGATAAAAAAAAAAAAAACCAAACTTTTAGGGGATGATTCTAATTTTCTAAATTTGAGATATCGATTGTTAAAGTTTCATTTACAAGTTCGATATTTCGAATTTGACAAATGGTATGGACCTCTGGTTCGCCCCAAAACGTTTAGTTTTTTACGCCCTTTCGATCGATGTTTCATTCAATATAGGGTTTGTCTTCAAGAAACTTTTGAGATATCCCCCCCTGGGGACGTAAAAACGTTAGAAGTTTTTGGAGGCTCTAAAACCAAATTTCGACTACATTTGTATCAAAACCGTATTTTTTTCTGAAAAGAACTTGCTTTTTAGAGGATTTTATATTACTAGTTTTTTAAATTTCGACTTTTGAAGTAGGAATAATGATTTTTTGACAATGGGTCCAACTCGAACTTTGACCTTCGAGCGATATCGACCTCCGGTTTGCACCAAAAGTCTTAGAATTGTATGCCCTTTCAAACGAGATATTACAAGATGGGGGTTGCTATGAAAATATTGAGCTAGGGGGCAAAACTTCCCCTTAGAGGTGCTCCCCGGAAATTTTGAATACGCCGAAATGAAGCTCCCACGAAGTTAAAAACATCCCCCAAGTTTGGTTCTTTTATCTGCAACCGTTCAAAAGTAAGCCGGGGGGAGACTTTTGCCACACCCTGTATAGTGTATAAACAAAGAGCATTTGATGTTACCAAATTTCACGAGCCGTCATTGTCAGATTTTGGCATTATAAAAATAGCCCAAGGCGAAGGCTTGATAAAAAGTTTGTGATGTTTACAACCATGGGTGGATACAGGCAAATTTGTCTTTCTCCCTCTTATTTCATTTGAACGCGCATGTGTAAGAAAAGGATTGCAAAAGGATAGCAAAAGGAGCCATCACGTGACTTTGGCCCCTATCTTCGTCCTTTTCTAACGCACGCATTAAAATGGAAGAAGAAAGAGGAAGACACACTCCTGTATCCGCCCAAGGTACTTTATAATTTAACAGGAATGCTCGACTATCGCTTTCCCTCGTCATCCTCATAGTGACGCTCAGTTCAAAACCACTAGAGCAAGATGTCCGACAAAAGAAGAAAACTTTTATAGGTACTTTTTTTCAAAAAACATCGGGCTTCCCTCTCCAGGAAAGCAGAAAACAGCCCGATGTTTTCTGAAAAGAGTATAATTTTTCTTATTTTGTCGGCCATCTTGATCTAGTGATTTTGAACTGCGCGCCACTGAGGATGACGCGGGAAGCGAGTCGAGCATACCTGTTAAATATAAGTACCTTGGTATCCGCCACCCACGTTTATGCAACAATATAAAAATTGAGTCACAGTAAGCGAATCTTGTCTCGTCTCAGACGATAAGATGAAGTGAAGAATGAAGATGTTAGAGAGAAGGAATTAAGAAGGCTGAGGACGAGAAGAAGAAAGATTCTGGAGCGAGGGAGAGAGAGAGAGAGAGAATGAAAGATAAATCTGCAAATGAGAAAGAAAGAAGATAAAGCAAAAAAGGAACCAAAGAAAGGGAGAGAGAGAGAGAGGGGGGGAGAGAGAGAGAGAGAAAGGAGTAGAGGACGTCTCTTTGGAAATGAATAGTGTTTAGATGTCACGGTGAAAGACGAGCTCCGTAATCTTCACTGAACGTAATTTTCTCTCCCGGTTTGGGCGAAGGTGTAGACAGAGCTGCCGTTTTGTTTAAATTTAATGGCATTTTTTTTTCAATTCACCGATGATTCCACCGATTGATAAAAGATTACACATACACGTATAGTTTAGTTTGGTATATGACTGTAATACATACTGGAAAACACTTTAATCTATAATATTTTCTCAGTCAGCGTTATGGGGCTCTTGCAAACTTTTGCTACAGAGAATTGAAGAGCTGCTTCTTGCATAAAAACCTGTAAAAATGACGATGCATACACTGAAAATTCACGAAATGTGCTCTCAGAATTGGGCATAATGGCGGCTCAACGCAGGTATCATGGGAGATTCCTATATAATTTGAGACATATCTCTGTGTTTCATATATGTGTGCATCAATAGTGTGCATTTGTGTTTGCAGTTAGATTATCAAAATATCCGAAAGTTTTTTGAAGTCATAGTGATGAATGGATGACTGAATAAATGCACAGTAAACTTAGAGTGGCAATGTTAGGGTCAATACTATTGCCCTCTCTTCTACATAACAACTAAGAAACAATAAGGACAGAAACTATAAGGAATACATTTTAAATTATTAAAATTAATAACATAAAAACGAAATAACGATAAAGGGATAGTACGGGATGTAAAAAATCACCAAAAACAATCAAAGTTTTATATATATATATATATATATATATATATATATATATATATATATATATATATATTAAAAAAAATGACTAAAAAGAGATAAAAAAAAGTGAATCAGGGGTGGAAGAAATTGGTGGAAGGGTCAAGGGAAAAGGGCGCGGGGGGGGGGGGGGGGGAATAGTACCTGCCTTCGGCCCTTGTCTCAAAAATGAAATCTTAATAAATAAAAATAAAATCTTGTTTACTCCTGTTTTATTGACGCCACCGGTTGAGATTACGGATTCAGAGTATATTCGTGCTAATAAAAGTAATACACTGAACTGAGCTTTGTAATCTTTTCTCAACCGGTGGAATCATCGGTGAATCAATAAAAATGTCAATAATAGGTATACACGCGGAACGCCGGCAGCTATGGGGTGAATGTGGTACGTCTGTCCATGATGACACAGAAAATCATCGTAAAGAGTCGGAGAGAGGTAAATTGAAGGGAAGAAAAGGAGAGGTGAAAGAAAGAGAGAGAGAGGGAGGGGGTTGGGAGGGGGAGGGAGGGGGAGGGAGGGGGAGGCAGCGCGGGAAGCGTTGGCAAAGAGGGTGAAGGGAGGAAGAAGAAGATAAAGACTCTCGGTGTGAAGGAATGAGGTGATTAAGATAAATAGGCAGCAAGACACTTTCCGACTTGTAAATATTAAATATTTTCTAATGTCTAGCCAAGCATTTTCTTTGTTTGTATGACTCAACGCTGCAACTTTTCTCGTCACCATCAATTGTAATCCGCCACTTTTACCAGCTGGCTGCATACTCAAAGGACAATGCGGGTCTGTTACAAAATTTAGCTTTAGATTTTTTGCATGGAGGGGGGGGCGATCCTTCTGTAAATCAGCGTGGAAATCCAGAGCTGCCGTTTTGCGTATAATTAATGAAATTTTTCAATTTTTACCAATGATTCCCAGTTGCGAAGCGTGAAAGTTGACAACGTGGCAGTTTGTTCATTTAAACCCATGAAAAAGATCGAACTGTTGTGTGTTCGGTGAACACCTTCGCATTCGACCTTTCACATGTGTTTAAATGCAGACAAGGCATTGTTGCCAAATTGCACGCTACGCCACTGATGATTCCACCTGTTGAGAAAAGATTACACAGCTCAGTTCATAGGTGCGACTGTATTGCACGGGAATACTCATAGATCTGCAATCTTTTCTCAATCGCTGCAATCGCCCTTTATTTATTAAAATACCCGCAAGTTTTTAAAAGTCATCGACAGCTCCACCGATTGCGGAATCTTGCAGATCTCTTGGGCGCAAGAATTAATAGGAATTTTCTCACTATTTTTCCCTTACATTTTGAGTAGAAATCAATTGAAAAATCATGTTTTCGAACGAAAAAAAAATCGCGCAGTAAAGGGTTAAAAACCAAATCACATCTTTAAAAGGGTTTCTTGCAGGTCATGAGAGGCCAACGAACAGAGAAATGCATTTAAAAATATTTGCGTCATCGTGATAAATTCTCAATTTTCACTTTAACAATGATGATAAAGTAGAGAGAGAGAAAAAGAGAGAGAGAGGGCGGAGAGAGACTGAGAGAGAGAGAGAGAGAGCGATAGAATAAAATACAGAAGAAGCAATCGACCCACTTCGTTGGGAATGCGAGTCTTTTAAGTTGTTGAAAGCTCTTCAAATTAAAACGCAGGAATCGTAATGAATGTTTAAAATGCAACCGATTTTCCCCCTCAAGAGTGGAATAGAGAAATTTTTAAAAATCTAATTAAAAGATCCAGCGCATCAAGGGGTGATGAAACACTTGGATACCTTAAATTAGTGAAAATAAGAAAATAGGATAAAAAAAAAGGAAAAGGGAAAAAAAAAAAATCCTCCTCAAGTTTCAAAAGCGCAGCTCTCACTCAGTCATTAGGCGATTAAAAGTAATTAAATTATACAAAGAAAGATTGGAATAGAAGGAAAAACGCGGAACAGAAATTTTAAAACCGCAAGGAGTGAATGACGAATAATTAAGTGTTAAAAATCGGGGGAAAAAAAAAAGAGAGAGAGAAAAAAGACAGAAAATGAAAAAAAAAAAATAAAAAAAAAAAAAGAGAGAGAGATAAGTTTTATTCAAGGAGAGAAAATAATTATATACCCACATCGAGAATAGACGAGTATATATCGATTCCTCCTTTGAATAAATTTATTGATAAAAAAACAAAACTAATTACCAAACCAAAAAACAAAACAAACAAAAAATCAGAACAAAAAAACTAAAATCTGTTCTCGGGGAGGGGGAGGGTCGGGTCGATTAAAAACCTATAAGTCAACGGCTCCCAAACTGAGGACCTGGACCTCGGTCCTCCGGAGGTCCGCGAAGCCTTGCGGGGGGTCCGCGAAGCCTTGCGGGGGGTCCGCGAAGCCTGGCAGCAGGTCCGTGAGTAGTTCGTAAGGAAAATCCGCGAGACTTAGATTCAGTGAAATTCGGCAACGTATGTTTAACTGAAACTTTTTAAATCATAATTTGTTCATTGCTACGCCTTCTTCGCAAAGGAAAAATGAAAACAATTCTTACCCGAAAGTAAACCCCAAAGAGTAAGTGGTCAAAATTAGCTAGCTGATACCATTATAATTTTACTTATATTCATTTGTTCATTTATTTATTTTCCGCCGTACGGAATAAAATGTCAGTGCAGTGGCGGCTCGTGCAATCTGACAACCGTGCACTTTTTCCATTTAAACGTATGCAAAAAGATCGATACTAGGTGAGGCGCTTCGCCTCACCAAGTAATCGATTATTTTACACAGTTTTAAATGGAGGAAATCCATTGTTGCCTCATTGCACGAGCCGCCGCTGTGTCAGTGTATTTAAATTAAAAGTATGAGTAGTAAAATGTTTAACGGCCGTGAATTAAATGTTCGTCAGTGGCGGCGCGTGCAATCTGACAATAGTGCATTTTAGTCCATATAAACCCGTGTAAAGTATCGATTCTAGAAAGGACCTTTTTCATGATTTTCAATGGACTGGATGCGACGTTGCCAAATTGCATGCGCCGTGACTGTGCTCGTTAAAGAAGGAGAAAAGATGGTGACGGTGGTGATTGCGAAGAAAATACATAAAATAGTTAATAAACTAAACTCGTCTTCTTTTTCTTTTTTTCCTCCTTCTTTTTCATTTTTTTTTCTTCTTCGTTGCTTTTCATATTTTTTTTTCTTAATTTATTCATTTTTTTTTCTTTCTTTTTAACTGGGCCGCGAAGGGGTTTGAAAGAGTTTCCGGAAGAAAAATAGTCTGAGAACCTCCGCTATAAATAGTTATAGATGCTTTTCAATGGCGTAGCGTGCAATTTGGCAAGGTTGCAGTGCGTCCATTTAAACCCTTGAAAAAGATCGAACTATTGGTCGTTCGGCGAACACCTTCGCATTTGGCCTTTTACATGGGTTTGAATGGGACTCATTACAACGTTGCCAAATTGCACGCTGCGCCACTGATGCTTTTGCAAATCAAAAGTAAGTTATGAAGGAGAGAGAAACAACACTGGATTATTGTTCAAAAGCAACAACTGATGAAGTTCATTATAAAATTCAAACAAACAGCTTTAAGCTAGCGCGAATTGTAATTTAACCATTTCATCCGCGTTATATATGTTGGATTTCAACTTCAGATTTAAATTGATTTTAGAAGAGCAAAACAAAACTGCATGAGAGAAAGAGATGGAAACGATTGACACGAAGTATTGATGATTGAGAGTGACAATATTCCTCGTTGATACTTGCTTCGGTATATACTATATACATGTAGATGTTCCTTTAAGAACAAGGATCTTGCGTTTAGTCAGAACGTATTAAATCCTTGCGTAGTTAGCTCATCAAATCATCGCCAAGTACATAGTTCACAAAGAAAATGTCTCCGAATTGTCGTGGAGGAACAAAACTATAGTTAAGTGGATTCATGTAAGAGCTGGTGTCGCGATGTTAGTTTAGAAAACCGAGTTTAATTGGATTTTGAGATGAAAAGGATTAGCCCTCAAGAAATCGAAATCATCACGATCGTGAAAAGCGGGTAGTTTGAGAGAAAAGGGAAAAGGCAGGAAAACTTAGTGAGCGTATTGAGATTAAAAGTGTTCGCAGCGTATCAAAACTCGTCGTTAAATTTTTCCCCCCAACACCAGAGGCTGAAATGTTCGGAAACTCGCGCAAGATGTCAATTTCGAAGATTGGAAATTTTAGGTTAAAAGGATTTTTTCTTTCTCACTCTAATGAAATTAGAAAAATTGAGAAAGTATTGCGATGGCGCAGAGATTTTTGATGAATTTTGTTTCGATACTGGCCCGCTGCGACTAAGTCAATCATGATAATTATAAAATAATTGGCTTCATCATGCCTAATACTATCCTAAAGAACATCCCCAAAGATATTTTAATATTTTTGAGCCATATGTGGTAGGGAGGAGTAAATACACAAAATTTCTGTGGCGTCTGTCTGTCCGTCTGTCGTCTGTCTGTCTGTCCGTCTGTCTGTAGTCAAAAATGAAATCTAGCATAACTTTTGAATTATTGATCCTATGCATCCAAATTTTGCAGAGATGTTTCTTTTAACATTCCCCAGAAGGACTTTTTTGGTTTTTAAAAATTTTTAAATTTTTTGGGTTTGTTATGGATGAAAAATGGTTTCCATTTAAAAACAATGGGAAAATGGGTCAAAAAAAAGAAAAATTTAAATATTTCAATATTGGATCTTTGGATTTGGAAGAAAATTTGTAAAAACATTCTACAACCAGCCACAGTAAAATTAAACCCCCTTTTATTCAGTAAAATAACCTTAAGACCGTTTAAAAAATCAATTTAGGGCGTTTGAGCCAAAAAATGGAATAAAAGTGAGAAATTAATCTTTTATATCAGTGCCAATTACTAAAAGCTGGATGAATTTTGATGAAACTTTGTATACACAATGTACTACCACAGTATTAAAATTTTTCTTCTCACTATCATCATAATAAATCCTTTGGACCGTTTCAAGGGACCATATAGGTGCGATTGAGAAAAAATAAGACCAATTAAGCAAATAAAAAATAATCCTACTTATTGAGATAATTCGGGTTAGGTCCAATTAATTTTAATTAAATCCGGCACAAACAATCTACCTACCCCATTTACTCTACTTTATATAGAATTTTATCATTACAATATACAGCCCTTAAGATGTTTAAAAAATCAAAATCGGTGCGCTCGAGCCAAAAAATGGAATTATCGTGAGAAATTTAAACTTTAAACTTGGAGTCAATCAATTTGGCTCGAATTTTGATAAAAACTTTTTACACAAATCCACTATCAAAATACTAAGATATTTTTCCCTTTTTTAGTCACCATACACAACTGATAAAACCTTTTTAAGAGGCAATGTAGGTGGGATTGAGAAAAAAATATGGGAAAATAAGCAAATAAAAACATAATCCTATTTAAATTTGGGGTAATTCAGGTTTGGTCCAACGAATTTTTATAAAACTGGCAAATACAATCTACAATTATCTATAAAAGAAAGTATTCCTTACAGATACAATATACAAAACTTAAGAGAGTTTAAAAATCAAAATAGGGTGCTCGACCCCAAAAAAATGAATTAAAGCGGGGGAAATTTAAAGTTAAAACTTGGAGTCAATCATTCATGGGATGAATTTTGATGAAACTTTGCACAAACAATTATGTTACTGACCCACTAAAATATTCCTATCATACAGTCATCTCAAAAACCTTTAAGACCCTTTCAAGGGCCAATATAGGTGCGATCAAGCAAAAATCTTTGAAACCAAGCAAATAAAAAACAATCAAAAACTTGGAATAAGAAATTTTAAATTTTGACTCAATTATGTTTGATGAAAAATGCAACAAAAAGTTTGCAACCAACCTAGGCAGGGATTTCTTTTCAATGTAAAACTATAAATAAACCTTTTTAAGTCTGAGACTGTTAAAGGCAAAATAGCTGTTCCATCAATAAACCCAAAAAATAGAATATCCAAAGAAAATTAAACTTATAAAAAAATGGATGGATGAATTTTGTTGACATTTGGTGTACACAATCTACAAACAAAGAACATCTTTAAAGGGGGGGTTTTAAACTACCAAACTAAAAAAAACTTTTTAAGATCCACAGTTCAAAACCCATCCTTCAAAGGATGAAGTAGGCAACTATTCGTACAGCTTCTCTGCAAAATTGCAAACACTTCGAATTGAAGGCGGAATTATGTCCAGAGGTGAAAATATTTTAAATTTGATGGGAGTCTAGGAGTCTCTTCAGAATTCTAAAGGGGGGTTTGGGGGGCTCCCCCCGATATCTAAAGGGGGGGCTGGGGGTCTCCCCAGAAATTTAAAGGGGGGGGGGTCTGGGGGTCTCCCCCCGAATTTTAAAGGGGGGTTTGGGGGTTTCCCCCCGAATTTTAAAGGGGGGGGCTGGGGGTCTCCCTAGAATACTAGAGGGGGGTCTGGGGGTCGCCCCCCGAATTCTTAAAGGGGGGCTGGGGGTCCTTCGACCCCCCCAGATAAAAATGGAGGGAGAAAGTGTTCGTAGGGTGTTCCTACAGTTTATTTATTTTTCATCTAATGAAATTGAAAAAATTTAGGAAATTTGCAAGGCGCAGAGTTTTTTATGCATTTTTTTTGATACTTTGGGCCCCCTGCGACTAAGTCAATTATGATAATTATAAATAATTGGCTCTTATCATGTCTAATACTACCTAAAGAACATTCATCCATGGTATTTCAAATTTCTTAACCATATGTGGTAGGGAGGAGTAAATGCACAAAATTTCTTGGCGTCTGTCTGTCCGTCTGTCTGTCTGTCTGTAGTCATGAACGTGAACCCAGCAAAACTTTTGAACTATTGATCCATATGCATCCAAATTTTGCAGAGATGTTTCTTTTTAAAATTCCCCAGAGGGGCTTTTTTTGTTTTTTTAAAAATTTTTAAATTTTTTGGTTAGTTATGGATAAAAAAAGGTTTCCATTAAAATCAAGGGAAAAGGGTCAAAAAAGAGAAAAATTTAAATATTCTAAAAGGGGGGGCTGAGGGTCTTCCCCAGAATACTAAAGGGGGGTCTGGGGGTCTCCCCCCAGAATACTAAAGGGGGTCTGGGGGTCCCCCCTAGAATACTTGAGGGGGTCTGGGGGTCCCCCTTAGAACTCTTAAGGAGGACCTGGGGGCCCCCCAGATAAAAATGGAGGGAGAAAGTGTTCGTAGAGTGTTCCCTCTACAGTTTTTTTCTTTTTTCTTTCTAACCCTTCAAAGGAGAAAAATGCCGATTTAACACTTAAAAAGTTAAAAAATGTCCGGCAAGTTCTAAATGCTGCCTTTTACATTATGAAAATGCTGATTCAACATTTAAAGAAATACTCATTTAACTACGTCCATGATTGGAGTCAGC
>VMOF01000002.1:8030260-8059404 GCA_011764245.1 Trialeurodes vaporariorum | reverse complement strand
TATTCTTATAAGTTAAGTTGTGGATGGGAATCTCCCATTGTTACTACCCTCAGCCACCAATTACGCCCGCGCAAATAAAAGCGATTATCGAGTCTAGGAGTGGATTTTGGAAGTTTTTAGTGCTACCATCGTTATTTTTGGAGGTTTTTACACCAGAATCGATTATTAAATCGCTTAAAGCAAAAGTGTGCAACAGCCCTGTTTGCGGATACAGGGGAGAGGGGTTGAAAGGGGGCGATCCCTCCCCCCGTTCAGCCGAGAAAGGGGTAGAGAGGGGAACTGAAGGGAAGAGAAAAATAGAAAATAGAAAATAGAAAAAGCAGGTACCCATGGGGCAAAAATAGCAGGCCCTCTCCCCTTTGTTTGCGTGGGCTGGATCCGTCAATGGCGCCCTTTTTGTTTCATGTCCCCTTTACTTTCTTTTAAAAAGGTCCTCAGCGCGAAAAATTGATAGCATTATTTTCTGAGGTTTGACGAGCTATTGCCTAAGAGATTAAAAGTCCAGAAATTCGGCAACGCTCTGACGACCGTAAAGTGCGATAACCCTTGATTCTCGGCGCGAAAAGCTTTTTAATCCGAGAGGCTCTCGCGTGGAAAAATAGCACGTCGCGGCACGCCACCACTAAGCGCGGAAGGAGAGGAGATGAGGGAGGAGGAGAGGAAAGGAGAGGATCAGCATGCTCAAAAATTTGTTTCAAGGATGGAGTTGCTGCGGTTTTGTACTTACGAACATTTTCGCCTTCCTCAAAAACATGGTGAGAGCTACAGTGTTGCCGTGATCGGCCCCAAAACTCACCGGGCTGGGAAAATTCCACTAGGGAGTTTTGCTCTTCACATTTACTTTGTTCTGTTTATTTTTTATGTTTTAGCTGGTCCTGTTGGTGCCTTTTATTTACATTATATTTAGTTTAGATGAATGATTTTTTTTTTTTTTTTTTTTTTTTTTTTTTTTTTTTTTTTTTTTTTTGTATTTTTTGTTGTTATAGTTTTGTTGGGGGGGGGGGGGGCTGAGTGATACTTTGGGTTTTGAAACTGATTATTTTAACCTCTTATGGGCCAAGTCCGAGTATACTCGTATTTCTCCTCTTGTCTATTTCACATTGCTCTAATATCATGATTGAGAATAAACGCGATTCTGGATGTAGACACTTACAAGATAAGGTTTTGTTCGAAGCGCCTTCAATTCATTGTGTAGGCAATTCCAACTCCCCCGAGTACGAACAGTTAACTACACTCCCTATATTAACGGAAGAGTGGCGTTCTTTTGATCAAACCTGGTCTGTAAAGGGTTGAGCTCGAACGCGGGAAATTTCAATTTGTTGAACCCCCCCCCCCCCCCCCCGTAACAGAAAAACTATCTGGGTGCTCCAGAGTTGTGCAAATTGGACTCGATTACCAAAAGTTGAACTGCTGATTACTTTTTATGATATCGAGATGACACTCCCGATTTCATTTCGTGATGGGGTTTCGGAAAGTTTTCAAACCGTTACTACAGTGTGATTCAGAACTGTTTATCAATAGTATAATCGAAAATTCTATCGTTAGATTTTACGGTGAATTGATGGTAAACTAAATTAGGTAGTGATGGACAGAAAAGTAGTGGAGGAAACTGACCATAAAGTTTTAAATACTATACCAGAAGCAAAATTTACCATCGAAAATTTGTTGCTGCCATTTAGGTACTATTCACCATCATTCTGGTGGTATTTTCTGATTTGTTTATTGCTGAACCTCCAGTTTCTGTAAGTCCGCCCTTAGTCTGATCTCAGTGACGTAGCCACTGGAGGCTCGTGGAGGTGAGGCGACGAAAATGAGAGAGGTGCAAAATTTTTTTTTTTTTGAAACGCTTTTCACTTAAACTTTTTTGAAAATTCTTATTCATCATAGTTTGGACTATTAAAAAAAAGAAAATGGAACAATAAAGATTTTTACCCCTTATACGTTATTTTTTTTTTTTTTTTTCTTTCCTCCAACAAAATAAAATGTGAGGCGATGGATCCCTGTCGCCTCACTTGCCTCACCTGGCGAGCCGTCACTGCCCGCGTAGCATTAAATTTTGGCATTCATTGTACTGTGTAAATTTTAAAAACCCATGTAAAAGGTCGAATGTAAAGGTGCTCACCGACCCCCCAATACTTCGATATTTTTGATGGGTTAAATGGACGAACTGCAACGTTGCCAAATTTTAATACGCCACTGTCTAATCTGGCAACTCCAAAAAGCTGTCGCGTCGGCCTGCCTTCCCTTTTCACATCCTCTCATTTGCACATCGATCATTCCACTCCCCCTCCTCCCAATTTTTTTTTTTCCCCACAATATATATAGTCCTTTCGCGCCCTTTTCTTCCTTGCAAGTAACTCTTTCTTCGTGCCATGGTTTAAGAGCGAGCGAATGAGTTATATTCTCTTATATTCTCCGTGTGTGAACACGTTGCGTTGTCGGGGGAAGAGTTGTACCATTTTTACTCGTATATTTCATTGGTGTGATCGTTTATTGCTTCGTGTGTTGGAAAAGCCGCAATATTTCGGTGAAATAAAGCAATTTGCTTCTTCCTTTTTTTTGTTGGTGGAAGAGGGATAGTAGGGCTGTTGCACACTTTCGCTATAAGCGATTTATAGGTCGAATCTGCTGAAAAAACCCCAAAAAAGTAAAAATGGCAGCACAAAAAAATTCCGAAATCCACTCCTAAACTCAATAAACGCTTTTACAAAGGCTGTCCCAAAACGAATGTTAGTTGGTCTGTATTTCGAAAAGTATTAAACATATCGAAATGCGGTTTACAGACAATTATAGCTCATAGTATTAGCTTTCAAACGAGTCCTAGTTTAGCAAATTTTGGTTGAAAATTCGCCGAGTACAGAAATTTTTTCGGAGGTGTGAAAAAAATAATCCAACGAGATTTTTGAGCTCAAAATAGCTTTGTTTTCAACTTAACAATATAATCTTAGAGATTTTTTGGTACTTTTAAAATTGAGGATAGCATACCTTTACACTTTACAGTCATATGTAATAATTGAGGACTATAATCACTCCTCATTTGAAGATTTAACATCCCGATTTTTTTCGAAGTAGTCACCATTGACGTCGATGCATCGTTGAATGCGCTCGGGCCATTTCTTTCTCGACAAAGGTCTTCCGAAATTCCTCGTTAGGCATCTCAGAAAAAAACCGTGCACAGCGTTTTGAATTTCTTCGCGGGCGTTGAACCGCTTACGCTTACCACGTAAAAACTTCTTCAAAGAAGGAAATAACCAAAAGTCGCATATGGAGCGAGGTCAGGACTGTACGCGGGGGGGAGATGGCGGCAATACCCTTGCGCTGGAAGAACTCCTTGGTCATGTTGGTGGGTGCGGGCGCACGTTATCTTGATGCGGATTCTAAAAAGATCGGGATGTTGAAACTTCAGATGAGGAGTGATTATAGTCCTCAATTGTCACCTATGACTGTAAAGGTATGCTATCCTCAATTGTAAAAGTACCAACAAATCTCTAAGATTGAATTGTTAAGTTGATAAATAAAGCTATTTTGAGCTCAAAAATCTCGTAGGGTTATTTTTTACACACCTCCGAAAAATTGATGTAACTCGGCGAATTTTCAACCAAATTAAATAAACTAGGGCTCGTTGGAAAGCTAATAGTATGAGCTATAATCTTCTATAAATAACATTTCGATATGTTTAATACTTTTTGAAATACAGACCAACTGACAGTTGTTTGGGACAGCCTATGTATTTGCGAGGGCGTAATGGTGGCCGAGGGCAGTAACCATGGGAGATTCTAATCAGAGTAAATTTGTCATCAGAGTGATGATCCACATCCGATGAACGGTACCGCAACACCTAGTGACACCGATGTCAAATGAAAGTCGTCTATTATTCGTCACTACTTGATGGAGTTATAGTATTGTTAGATGGGAATCTCCCATTTTTACTACCCTCAGCCACCATTACGCCCGCGTAAATAAAAGCGTTTATCGAGTGGATTAGGAGTGGATTTCGGAAGTTTTTAGTGCTGCCATCGTTAGTTTTGGAGGTTTTTACACCAGAATCGATTATTGAATCGCTTTTATCAAAAGTGTGCAACAGCCCCATTACACATTATATACATACGAAGAATCAAATATATAATAGAGAAAATGTTTAAAAAAGAAAAATTAAAAAATTTAGCTTATATTAAACTCGAGCATGTTAATGCAGTCTTCAGCATTATATATTATAATATCAAATAAAAATGAAAAAAATTAGGCAATATGCTTCGCATTTTTAGAAGAATTATTTTATTTTATAAGAAAAACATACCCAACGCCTTTTGGCTCTTAGTGCCGCATCTTCAGAAATAAGGAGGGTTGTTATATTTCCACATTCTTCTCTCTTCCTTACCTCTGAAGATGTCACCAGTGGCGTAGCGTGCCATTCGGCAACGTGCAGTTCCTCTATTTAAACCCATGAAAAAGATCAAACTATTTGGTGTTCGGTGAACACCTAGGCATTCAACCTTTTACGTGGGTTTCAATGGACAAAGTACACGGTTACCACATTGCACGCTACGCCACTAGATGTCATGTAGAGTCAAAACACCTCGGGTATGTTTTTAATCAAATAGAAAACACCTATCATAAATGCGCTGCTTATAGGCTAATTTATTTAATTTTTACCAGGTTATATTAAATTCTGGACTGCTGGAGGGCTTTGGACTTGGCCTGGTGGCTACCGCCACTTATGGTTGTTTAGTTTAATACGTTTGAAGGAGGGAGTTTGTTTTATACCATGGATGAAAGGTATTTGACGTACACGGGAGACTTTTTTTTTTTTTTTTTTTTTTTTTTTTTAGTATTTTGGCTTCCCCGTTTAATGGCCAATTAAACGGGGAAGCCAAAATACTAAAAAGAATTAAAAAAATCAGACGGTCAGTCTGATTTCGCCTCTTCTGGATTTCGACGAGATGAGAGCCCCCGTGATGAAGAATTTTCAAAAACTCGAGAATCAATAAATAAATTATTCAATTAATAAATAAACGAATACACAAAGATAAAAAGCTGCTGAAAGAGTGGATTGGTATACTTTCCGAGTCTTGATTTATGCGCTTATCTTTTCGCTTAGAGTTATAAATTCCCCGTATTCTAAGGAGCGAGGTTCAACTGAAGTTCAGCACGCGTGCTTTGAGATCCGTGAATAAATTCGAAATACTCAAATGCAACGACCGTTAACTCAAGTATATCCTCCCCCCTCCCCCTCTCTCTCTCATTCTATCTCTCTCTCTCTCTCTCTCTCTCTCTCTCTCTCTCTCTCTCTCTCTCTCTCTCTCTCTCTCTCTCCTCTCTCTCTCTCACATAACCACCTGACCATCCCTTGAGTCCTCACAGGAGGGGCGTGGGCGGTGCTAAATATGCGTATTTTGTAAGGCGAGAAGACCGACCGAAGTGAGAGAGAGAGAGAGAGAGAGAGAGAGAGAGAGAGAGAGAGAGAGAGAGAGAGAGAGAGAGAGAGAGAGAGAGAGAGAGAGAGAGAGAGAGAGAAAGAGAGAGAGAGAGAGAGAGAGAGAGAGAGAGAGAGAGAGAGAGTAAGAGAGAGAGGGGGGGAGAAAGAGAGATAATATAAAAAGAGACGGAGAGATCGGGAGAGAGAAAGAGGGAGAGAAAGAGAGAGAGAGAAAGAGAGAGGTCTTAGGGAGAGGGGAAGCAAGGAAGATCCTGCAAGTCCACCGAGAGAGAAAACTCAGAGCAATACGTGAGCAAAGGGTAATCTCCCGTAAAGACACGTTGAAAGCTCTCCTTGTTGAGAGCAAGATATATTGTTTTGTAAATAGTGCTACTGATGCTACCGACTGCTGCTCACTTGGACACAGTTGCCAGGTAAGGTAGAAAAAAAAATCAAGATCTTGTATTCAACTCCAACGGGAAATCTGACGATTTTTCCCGGCAAATCTGGCAAACTGTGCAATCACATGCAGTGACTCGCTTGCTCGCCATCCTTCAACGAAAAACTAAATACACTCGAGCACACTTCGTGTTACGGTAATGCGTTTCGGTGACCACGGGCATTATCTGGACGTTAGATGTACTTAGTCTATACTAATTGAATGTCTTCTTTAGACGATTTGTTGACTAATAGATAACTAATATACTTCACATTGGAGTGGCGTGCTATTTGGCAACGTTGCAGCACGTTCACCTAAACCCATGAAAAAGATAGAACGATTGGGTGCTTGGTGAACACCTTCACATTCGACCTTTTACTCGGGTTTAAATGGACACAATACAACCACAGAATAATACAATCAGAACGTAAACTCTGTCGGATTATGAAGCAAATTCATTTCGCGTCCGCCATGTTGGGATATACTTGTAGATTGTTTACATCTGGATTCGAGCTTGAAAAAAAAATATAGGACGTGATCCGCGAAATTTTCATTCTGAAATGCCATTAGAATAAAAGTGAGGGTGGAAACTTTAGATTTCTTTCCAGAATTTACAGAAATAAATGAGTTTCAGCACAAATCACACACGTCCGCCATTTTGGGATATAGGACCACAGTGTTGCCTATTGGTGCCGTTAAATTCCAAACTTGCTTCCATTGGCTCTTATGGGAGTTTCCATTCTGATTGTATTATTCTGTGATACAACGTTTGCCATAGCAGCAGGAGAAGTGGACACCTGTCGCAAGAGGCTTTCCTAAACGCTCAAATTAGGATCGTCAACTTCATCGATGAGCCGAGGTCCACCACAAATCGACAGGAGAGCCAACCGTTGCATGTTTGGTTGATGTTCCGTTCGTCAAACAACCGTGCAATTTGACAACTCGTCAAACAACAGAGTTATTTGACGATGAATGATGTGTCATCTGTTCCACCAATCTTCAGTCAACAAAACCAATAAATTGGAGGTGTTTTGGCCAAGGTTATGTTTGAATTTGAGGCATGTCAGTTTGGCAATTCTACAGTTTGCGGTGGATTTCAGCTCATCGATGCCAATGGGTCTGTTGCGTACTTTTGCTACATCGATCAATATGACTCATTGTTTCTAAAGTAAAATTTGGCGAAAATAACGATGCGTCGATGCGCCAATTAAAAACTTTAAAAATCCACTCATTAACTCAGAAAATACCTTCCATTTCGGACAACCCGCGCTACATTAGACACTATATCACCGACTTATAACTACATAGATGGAACCATCTCGTTTATGTAAACATGGAAAGAACTTACAAACATTGAAATGTTTCGTTTAGATGCGTACATTACTTATATTATTTTGTAATCTTTGATAAACCGAAAAGACCAGACAGCAAATGCAGCCAATAGTTCATGTACTTAGAAGGGAATTCCATCATTTTGTAGTTAAGATGTTGTTTACTTATGCACGGTGGTTCCGTCTATGTAGTAGTACACCGGTGCAAATAGTGTGTAGTGTAGTGCGGGCTGTTTGAAATTGAAGTGATTTCCTGAGTTAATGAGTGGATTTTGGACGTTTTCAATGTGCGCATCGTTATTTTCGCCGAATTTCACTTAAGAATCAAGGTTCCATATTGTTGTAGCAGAAGTATGCAAACAGACCCATTTGACGAGCCTCCTTTGAGCGTGTATGGAGAGTCGAAGGCGTAATTAATAATGCAATTTAGAGAGATGAATTTTCTACGGGAGAGGTGAAATTAGCCCCCTTCGCTTCGTTCGGACAGAGGAGAAGTTTCCATGCAGAGCTGTTTTCTTGATTGAAACGGTCCGGCGCGCGATACAATGACGACACAGAGACTGACTTCATATCTCATACGTTCAAAACCTCTCTGTCGAACAATCCAAGCCTATAGTATGAAGTCACCTTTGTTTTACTTCATTGATTCATTTGCGGAAACACCTCTTCCTTTCCCGCTTTCCCCCCTTTTCCAAACTTTCCCCCTCTTTTCCCTCTTTCTTGGTCGAGCAGAGGGGGATGATTTCTCCTTTCGCCCCTCCCCCTCCCCCTGTATCCGCCGATGGGATCATCGTTTATCTTGCGGAGTTATAAGTACACTTTGACAATTCATTTATCTACAGATAAACCATTACCTATACATACAACAAAAAGGGACAAAAAGCGATTAGAGCGACAAATGTTGTAAAATTCTCAGAAAAAAAGGCGGTTGAGAAGGGGAAAAGTTGAATAAAAAAAAAACCCGTTAAACCTGCCCATTATTTGATTAGCACTTGGCTAAAGATTGGATCATCAGGGAATAAAAAGTGCGACTCTTTTTTAAAGTTGAAAATGATAAAGTGGGACTTGTGAGCGCATGGTAAGAGTCGCCTGTCACACTCCATAAACTGTTTAGAACATAAAGAGTCAAGAAGAATAGGGAAATACGATCGTATTTATATTGAATGCAATGAGGCGTTTAAGAAGAAGTCAGAATATTATATGGCAACTGACAAAGAAGGATCAATGAATCATTCAAGAATTATTAGTCGTGTCATCGCTTTTCGTAGTGAATCGCTTTATTTTTTCTTTCCCACCCCTGCTTCTCCTCAACGCCTTGTCTCGCCTTTTTCTTCTCGGCTACTTATACTTCTCTTTCTTCTTCTTCTTCTACCTTTTTCTGAGTTCATTATTGTAGGTGATCTTATATAAGGTGCATAACTCACAAGCGCATCTTTTGGTTTGGAATTCTCATTATGAAATGTTTCTTTCATTATCCACAGTATTACTCTCACTCGAGAGTCGAGTTATAGAAAGATTTAATCTTGGCTTATTATGTCTTTCTATTTTTCATTGTATCGTTTTGATTTCAGGAACTTACTCTGTATTATGTCTTAACGTAATATCAGAATGGTAACTTAATTACTATTTAAATTGCGCGGCTTTTATACATTATTAAATGTCTGTTATTACTCGCCCGGAAAATAATTATTTGCTATTCAGATAAAAAAGTTTTTTATTTGATTTTTTTTTTTATTTTTATAAGCATGTTTGATGAACCCGAAATGTTTCAGTGAAGAAAAAGAAAGCGAAGGAAAAGTAGAAGAAGAAAGGCTTATAACGGAGCCATTAAAAAATGAAAGTCTATATTTTTTATTTTGATTTTTTACATTTTCATTTTGATTTTGCTGACAAAACTTTATCTGGCTTACTCGTTTGCCTCATTTTTCTTTGGTTTTTTTGATGGATTTCGGCCGTTGTTTTGTATTGGTCTTATGCAAAGATTACAGTGCCGAAGAGTTTCTAACGGTGTAATCTTTCACTGCTCTTGTTGGTCGACATCTATAAACGCTTTTAAAGATACTTTTGGGTATTGTAGACTTTCTTGAGGTGCGTCATGATTAAAATCAACATGTTCATTGACGATCAACTCTTTTATCCGTGAAACACCGTGAGAATTCTCCGTTTGAAACAAATATGTATGTAAAAAAATGGGCAAAAACATGTCCAATGGCGGCACCAGAGACAATACATAACAGAAACCACGCACTAGCCGTGCGCGCGATGGCTGACTTATTTTTCGGAACTCAACAGGAATTAATACAGGGAACATGAAGGAGCACCATCTAACATGGTTCATATGTTGACTGATGCAATTTCGGTGCTTCGGTTTCACTAGGCAAAAAAAGAGTCCCTATATATGAAAGAGTTTCGCCAAACGAGGTTCCATCTCTGATTGACTGCTGAAAACTGAAGAAGAAGTCTATGAAGCCTGGAGGCGCGCCGCCGCCTCTTGTTTACATCTTCATGGAACCGTCTTCCCCGCTGCCCAGCTTTGAGGAAACTTTCGGCATTTTTAGCTTGTACTAATGAAATTTTCGATTGAAATTGAAATCAATATGTGTTCAGAACAGAATAAAATCCACGCAGTACTCTTCACAGTAAATTAAAACAGGTAGTGAAGCCAACGGGAATTGAAGGTTAGGTTGACCTAACGAAGATGACTTACACACGAATACATGTATAAGTAATCTTTGGAGGGAAGATAGTTGGATAAAAATGTAAACAAGAGGCGCGTCTACAGGGTCCTCAGACCCCCTTCTTCTTCTTCACTTCTGTTCACATGCCTTGACTCTTTCATAAATAGGGACTCTAGGCAAAAGTATTAACGACGTTTCTCATCAGTCAACGTATGGACCATGTTTGCGGTGTTCTGTTGAGACCCCGAAGAAAAAAGTTGCCACCGCTCGCAAACATGGGCAAGATAGATAGTGCGTGGTCAGTAGGGAGATTTTAGGGTGTCTATGGGTAAATGCACAAAAAGTTTCATGTATAATAAAAGTTTCACGCAAAGAAAAATTTCACGTGAAACTTTTATTATACATGAAACTTTTTGTGCATTTACCCATAGACACCCTAAAATCTAATAAAAAATTTCACGTATAAAAAAAAAAAAGGTTTACGTTAAAAACACACCCTTGCAACAAAAACAGTATTCCATTTCAACTTTTTACACCAATTCCGCACTGCACTCGCGTCTTTTAATTGAATTCTTCTCGTCAGCAAACTGAAGAAGCATTTAACGTTCAGTTACGATTTCCGTTCATTTTTATACTCATCTGCGATGATTCGCTTTCTTCAAACAAAGTAGTATAGACACATTAATTCTCTTGAAATGAACGTTTTGAACGAGAGAGAGGAAGTGAGGGGGGTACTGGGTATACACCGGTTAACACGCGCAAATTCACCGCATTGTTAAAAATAATGTAACCGGTGGTTTTTTTCTTTTTTCCCATGCAATCTAGGTATATAAATAGCTTCTTTCAATGTACTTCGTAGATAATTCGGGTGAGTTTCGGAGTGTTTTGTGGATCACGAACATACAAAAATAAAGATTCATAAACTCTAATAAAATACTAAGCTCAACTGCATCATGATCCAATTAATTCAATCAGCATTTGGACATCAATTTGTATTTAAAGTTACGCTTGAAAATACTGTAGCAGATATCAACAGTCTTCTTTCGCTAGTTCAAAATGAAGTGACCACATTTTTATCAAAGGTTTTGGAAGTGACCAATTTAAATTTTAAAGTACTATTTGAGGTTCATTGTCAGTATGTTCATGAAATTACGCGGGAGGCGATGACAAAAATTCACAGTTCATCCATATTTACGCTTTACTCTATTGCAGATGTAAACGAAGTGTATGACACTGCGGTATTACTCATTAAAAACGAGGAGACTGAGTTTTTTCGAAGAAAAGTCAGTGGACTCTTATTTCTTGTGATTATTTAATAATTAATTTGTACAAATATCTCCCTTTCGAGAGAAAAAAATAGTAAGTTTTTAGGCAATGTGCACGATTGAGACTGCATTTTCGATCACAAGTTTACGCCAAAAATATGATAAGCGTAAGCTTACCGTCCGTAATTGTTGTTTGAGACATTTTTGCATGTTGTGCAGTTTAATTACTCTCACTGAATACACATACCTTTCTCACCAAAAAGTTCTCAACTAAAAACACAAAGTTTATTAGAAGTTTATTATTTTTTAAAAAGAAAAGTCAGTGAACCGTGCAGTTTACAGCTTATAAAGAGCAGTAGCTTTTTTTCTACTTCCATTCTGCTCCGGTCATCATGGAAGTCATCATAGATTTTCAGGGATTTAAAAACGGTGACACTTTCATCTGCAAAGAGTTGGCGTTCGCATCCATCGACGGAACATTGTTGGATCATTACATGTTTGAAACTCCTCCATGCATTCGATGTTACTCGAAGGACACGCTTGGCTGACAGAGAATCATCATAAATTACGTTGGACAGACGGTGACGTTCCTTATTATAAAATCGTGGATATTCTTCAACGAATCGCAGGAGAAACATACTTTTTTTTCGTTAAAGGAGAAGAGAAAAAACGATGGTTGACAAAATTTTACCTTTTCACCCGAAAATTGATATTTTGACGACCCTACCCTCACTAAGATCAAGTGCATATTCATTTCAGCCTTGTTGCAGCTATTTTCACGGATGCTGTGCTTTACAGAATGTCTTTAAAATTTGAGAAATTACATCAACAATGGTGCATATTCCAACCACAAAATGCAGGATACGGACCAAACCCGAGGAAGATTTCCCTTTTAATTCCTCCTCACTTGGTTCTAAAAATTTTCGACATAGTTTGCTACAAAGTTGGAAAAAACTGCCTTCAACCTATCAAAATAGAAGCGATTTCAAAAGTGAAATCTGGCGTTTGAATCATTGTCCTGAAACCATGAACGGAGCGAGCGAAAAAGAGTGCACGATCTGTTTGCAAAATCTTATGTCAGTTTTCTGAAAACAAGATGGCGTAGGCTGGCATAAAAACGTGTACTGAAGAACAGAAAAAATCACAGTCGTGCTTCAACCTGTCTCACTGCGCTTCCGCTCTCAAATCAACAAAACCAAGTTTCTGTAATGTAAATAAGGCGTATTGATTGTAATAAGTGGTGTAAAAACGTTAGTTCGAGTTAAATGCTTGTTATACCTGGAAAGAGGAAGGTAGCTGGTAGAGGGTTATTAACTCTTTATAGATAAGCTTCCTTTCGGGTACATATCCCTGGATATTCGTTCTGTGGACCCGGAAGTGACATCGAGCATTGCTAGACGTTAAAGGGAAGAACAAATTAGACGACGCATGTAAAATCCACGACATAGCATACTGGAAAAAATCGGACTTGGAAACAAGACATAAAGCAGACCAAAAACTGATTGAAAGTGCTTGGAACCGATTCAAATCTAGTGACGCTACGCTTGGAGAAAAAGCCGCGAGCTATTTAGTGACAAAAATTATGAAAGCAAAATTAGCGATGGGTGCAGGCCTCAAAAAACAAGGACTCAAACGTCGAAAACCGATGAAACGAAAAATTGCAGGAATGAGAGTAATACCGCTACCTCAAAAAGGTGGTATATTCAGTATATTTTGCCTCTTCTCGCTGGACTCAGTAACATTGGATCTGTAGCCTCGAGTGCAAATGATGTAATTAAAGCAATCAAAAGATGCGCGGAAGTGGAATTAAAAAAAAGCAGTCCTCGCGCCATTCAAAAAAGGCTTCGGACTTTATTTAAAACCATATAACCCAAACTGTTAATGCCCTTGGATGGACATGCCATGACTAACTGGGAGCTAATGAAGTATGTGAGACTACTGAAAATAAGAAACTTTCGAGGCGTTTTTTCAAGAGACGAGCTATCTCTAATAACCCCGCACAAAAACGAAACAGGAATTCTGAATTTAGATGTTCAGGTAGTTCCGGTACGCACTGGGTAGCTTTTTCAAAAAAAAAACAACAATATCACATATTTTGACAGTTACGGTCTACGACCACCACCTGAAGTCTTGCAATATTTCAAAGGGGAATAAAATTAATTTTTTAACGAAAAGCTCCAAAATTTAATTCTCCAAAATGTGGACAGTTGTGCCTAAAATTTCTAATAAAAGAGGTAGGACAATGACAATTTTTTTCATTCAACATGTCGATGTCATTTACTCTTAAAGGACAGGATTCTATCCTGACTGCCAAGTTTTTTCCTCCCATTAAACTGGATGAAAATGTCTCGTATTTTATTGGTTTAGTAGATTTGAAACATTCAATAGTATACCGAATATTCAGGCTGGCAACGATAAATTTTTCTACGACTCGAAATTCTTGACATTTCCAACAGGATCTTACGAAGTGGAACAAATTGATAAGTTTCTGAAAGAGCAACTTGGTAATGATGCAATTGAATTAACTGCTAACACTGCTACGTTAAAATGTGAACTGAAATCAAAACATGTCATCGATTTCACACAAAAAGAAAGCATTGGACCGCTTTTGGGATTTAAATCGAATGTTCTACAGCCAAACATACTACATGAATCTGATGAGCCAGTTCAAATATTTGGAATCAATGCTATTCTGATCGATTGTAGTTTGGTCAGTGGAGCCTATATAAATGGAAAGGAAATACATACAATCCATCAATTCGCACCGGTGACGCCTCCTGGCTATAGAATAATTGAGGTGCCGCAAACAGTCATTTATTTGCCCGTCAATACGAAATTAATTGACAGCGTTACGGTGAAATTGTTGGATCAAGACGGAAATTTGCTGAATTTAAGAGGAGAAACAGTCACTGTCAGACTGCATTTAAGGCATGGGATTTCAGTTTGAAAAATATAAAAAGGGTGATTACCTCCCGTCAGTCATCAGTTACGACTTGTCGTCAAAGAGTCTAACTTTGGCGAGCCAATTCACTTTGAAACGTCTTGGATACAAACTAAAAAATGAGTCAAATTCTTCAAATTCAAACGCGTCCCGTTTTCGACACCTCAATCACGAAAATAGAGGAACAAACTATTAATCCCGGAAATCCGCAAGCTCTCGAGAATAATGACGTCATTCATTTTTCAGTGAATCAATCTGATTCTTTAACTCTTTTGAAGGACAGCTTTTTTGTGATTTCGGGTAAAATTAGAAAGAAAGATAAACCGAATGAGGCTCCAGCAAATACTACTTTGTCCCATCCCATTGCTCCAAGTTGGCGCGCACTTCCTTCATTGTAACAGGCGTAAATTTTTGAGATACAGGTCAACCCCGGTTCTATTACTTGTTCCACAGTTTGATTGTTGATCTTTAACTCGGCTCGATTAAACAAATGCAGTATACCTGCATTTGCTAAAGTAGTATTTGCTGGAGCCTCATTCGGTTTATCTTTCTTTCTAATTTTACCCGAAATCACAAAAAAGCTGTCCTTCAAAAGAGTTAAAGAATCAGATTGATTCACTGAAAAATGAATGACGTCATTATTCTCGAGAGCTTGCGGATTTCCGGGATTAATAGTTTGTTCCTCTATTTTCGTGATTGAGGTGTCGAAAACGGGACGCGTTTGAATTTGAAGAATTTGACTCATTTTTAGTTTGTATCCAAGACGTTTCAAAGTGAATTGGCTCGCCAAAGTTAGACTCTTTGACGACAAGTCGTAACTGATGACTGACGGGAGGTAATCACCCTTTTTATATTTTTCAAACTGAAATCCCATGCCTTAAATGCAGTCTGACAGTGACTGTTTCTCCTCTTAAATTCAGCAAATTTCCGTCTTGATCCAACAATTTCACCGTAACGCTGTCAATTAATTTCGTATTGACGGGCAAATAAATGACTGTTTGCGGCACCTCAATTATTCTATAGCCAGGAGGCGTCACCGGTGCGAATTGATGGATTGTATGTATTTCCTTTCCATTTATATAGGCTCCACTGACCAAACTACAATCGATCAGAATAGCATTGATTCCAAATATTTGAACTGGCTCATCAGATTCATGTAGTATGTTTGGCTGTAGAACATTCGATTTAAATCCCAAAAGCGGTCCAATGCTTTCTTTTTGTGTGAAATCGATGACATTTTTTGATTTCAGTTCACATTTTAAAGTAGCAGTGTTAGCAGTTAATTCAATTGCATCATTACCAAGTTGCTCTTTCAGAAACTTATCAATTTGTTCCACTTCGTAAGATCCTGTTGGAAATGTCAAGAATTTCGAGTCGTAGAAAAATTTATCGTTGCCAGCCTGAATATTCGGTATACTATTGAATGTTTCAAAATCTACTAAACCAATAAAATACGAGACATTTCATCCAGTTTAATGGGAGGAAAAAACTTGGCAGTCAGGATAGAATCCTGTCCTTTAAGGGTAAATGACATCGACATGTTGAATGAAAAAAATTGTCATTGTCCTACCTCTTTTATTAGAAATTTTAGGCACAACTGTCCACAGTTTGGAGAATTATAATTTTGGAGCTTTTCGTTAGAATAATTAATTTTATTGCCCTTGAAATATTGCAAGACTTCAGGTGGTGGTCGTAGACCGTAACTGTCAAAATATGTGATATTGTTGTTTTTTTTGAAAAAGCTACCCAGTGCGTACCGGAACTACCTGAAACATCTAAATTCAGAATTCCTGTTTCGTTTTTGTGCGGGGTTATTAGAGATAGCTCGTCTCTTGAAAAAACGCCTCGAAAGTTTCTTATTTTCAGTAGTCTCACATACTTCATTAGCTCCCAGTTAGTCATGGCATGTCCATCCAAGGGCATTAACAGTTTGGGTTATATGGTTTTAAATAAAGTCCGAAGCCTTTTTGAATGGCGCGAGGACTGCTTTTTGTTTAATTCCACTTCCGCGCATCTTTTGGATTGCTTTAATTACATCATTTGCACTCGAGGCTACAGATCCAATGTTACTGAGTCCAGCGAGAAGAGGCAAAATATACTGAAGTATACCACCTTTTTGAGGTAGCGGTATTACTCTCATTCCTGCAATTTTTCGTTTCATCGGTTTTCGACGCTTGAGTCCTTGTTTTTTGAGGCCTGCACCCATCGCTAATTTTGCTTTCATAATATTTGTCACTAAATAGCTCGCGGCTTTTTCTCCAAGCGTAGCGTCACTAGATTTGAATCGGTTCCAAGCACTTTCAATCAGTTTTTGGTCTGCTTTATGTCTTGTTTCCAAGTCCGAGTGTTTCCAGTATGCTATGTCGTGGATTTTACATGCGTCGTCTAATTTGTTCTTCCTTTAACGTCTAGCAAATGCTCGATGTCACTTCCGGGTCCACAGAACGAATATCCAGGGATATGTACACCGAAAGGAAGCTTATCTATAAGAGAGTTAATAACACCTCTACCAGCTACCTTCCTCTTTCCAGGTATAACAAGCATTTAACTCGAACTAACGTTTTTACACCACTTATATACAATCAATACGCCTTATTTACATTACAGAAACTTGGTTTTGTTGATTTGAGAGCGGAAGCGCAGTGAGACAGGTTGAAGCACGACTGTGATTTTTTCTGTTCTTCAGTACACGTTTTTATGCCAGCCTACGCCATCTTGTTTTCAGAAAACTGACATAAGATTTTGCAAACAGATCGTGCACTCTTTTCGCTCGCTCCGTTCATGGTTTCAGGACAATGATTCAAACGCCAGATTTCACTTTTGAAATCGCTTCTATTTTGATAGGTTGAAGGCAGTTTTTTCCAGACTTTGTAGCAAGCTATGTCGAAAATTTTTAGAACCAAGTGAGGAGGAATTAAAAGGAACTCTTCCTCGGTTAGGTCCGTATCCTGCATTTTAGTGGTTGGAATATGCACCATTGTTGATGTAATTTCTCAATTTAATGACATTCTGTAATGCACAGCATCCGTGAAAATAGCTGCAACAAGGCTGAAATGAATATGCACTTGATCTTAGTGAGGGTAGGGTCGTCAAAATATCAATTTTCGGGTGAAAAGGTAAAAATTGTGTCAACCATCGTTTTTTCTCTTCTCCTTTAACGAAAAAAATGTATGTTTCTCCTGCGATTCGTTGAAGAATATCCACGATTTTATAATAAGGAACGTCACCGTCTGTCCAACGTAATTTATGATGATTCTCTGTCATGCAATTTTTCGTTTCATCGGTTTTCGACGCTTGAGTCCTTGTTTTTTGAGGCCTGCACCCATCGCTAATTTTGCTTTCATAATATTTGTCACTAAATAGCTCGCGGCTTTTTCTCCAAGCGTAGCGTCACTAGATTTGAATCGGTTCCAAGCACTTTCAATCAGTTTTTGGTCTGCTTTATGTCTTGTTTCCAAGTCCGAGTGTTTCCAGTATGCTATGTCGTGGATTTTACATGCGTCGTCTAATTTGTTCTTCCCTTTAACGTCTAGCAAATGCTCGATGTCACTTCCGGGTCCACAGAACGAATATCCAGGGATATGTACACCGAAAGGAAGCTTATCTATAAGAGAGTTAATAACACCTCTACCAGCTACCTTCCTCTTTCCAGGTATAACAAGCATTTAACTCGAACTAACGTTTTTACACCACTTATATACAATCAATACGCCTTATTTACATTACAGAAACTTGGTTTTGTTGATTTGAGAGCGGAAGCGCAGTGAGACAGGTTGAAGCACGACTGTGATTTTTTTGTTCTTCAGTACACGTTTTTATGCCAGCCTACGCCATCTTGTTTTCAGAAAATGACATAAGATTTTGCAAACAGATCGTGCACTCTTTTTCGCTCGCTCCGTTCATGGTTTTAGGACAATGATTCAAACGCCAGATTTCACTTTTGAAATCGCTTCTATTTTGATAGGTTGAAGGCAGTTTTTTTCCCGACTTTTTAGCAAGCTATGTCGAAAATTTTTAGAACCAAGTGAGGAGGAATTAAAAGGAACTCTTCCCGGTTAGGTCCGTATCCTGCATTTTAGTGGTTGGAATATGCACCATTGTTGATGTAATTTTTCAATTTTAAAGACATTCTGTAATGCACAGCATCCGTGAAAATAGCTGCAACAAGGCTGAAATGAATATGCACTTGATCTTAGTGAGGGTAGGGTCGTCAAAATATCAATTTTCGGGTGAAAAGGTAAAAATTGTGTCAACCATCGTTTTTTCTCTTCTCCTTTAAAGAAAAAAATGTATGTTTCTCCTGCGATTCGTTGAAGAATATCCACGATTTTTAATAAGGAACGTCACCGTCTGTCCAACGTAATTTATGATGATTCTCTGTCAGCCAAGCGTTGTCCTTCGAGTAACATCGAATGCATGGAGGAGTTTCAAACATGTAATGATCCAACAATGTTCCGTCGATGGATGCGAACGCCAACTCTTTGCAGATGAAAGTGTCACCGTTTTTAAATCCCTGAAAATCTATGATGACTTCCATGATGACCGGAGCAGAATGGAAGTAGAAAAAAAAGCTACTGCTCTTTATAAGCTGTAAACTGCACGGTTCACTGACTTTTCTTTTTAAAAAATAATAAACTTCTAATAAACTTTGTGTTTTTAGTTGAGAACTTTTTGGTGAGAAAGGTATGTGTATTCAGTGAGAGTAATTAAACTGCACAACATGCAAAAATGTCTCAAACAACAATTACGGACGGTAAGCTTACGCTTATCATATTTTTGGCGTAAACTTGTGATCGAAAATGCAGTCTCAATCGTGCACATTGCCTAAAAACTTACTATTTTTTTCTCTCGAAAGGGAGATATTTGTACAAATTAATTATTAAATAATCACAAGAAATAAGAGTCCACTGACTTTTCTTCGAAAAAAACTCAGTCTCCTCGTTTTTAATGAGTAATACCGCAGTGTCATACACTTCGTTTACATCTGCAATAGAGTAAAGCGTAAATATGGATGAACTGTGAATTTTTGTCATCGCCTCCCGCGTAATTTCATGAACATACTGACAATGAACCTCAAATAGTACTTTAAAATTTAAATTGGTCACTTCCAAAACCTTTGATAAAAATGTGGTCACTTCATTTTGAACTAGCGAAAGAAGACTGTTGATATCTGCTACAGTATTTTCAAGCGTAACTTTAAATACAAATTGATGTCCAAATGCTGATTGAATTAATTGGATCATGATGCAGTTGAGCTTAGTATTTTATTAGAGTTTATGAATCTTTATTTTTGTATGTTCGTGATCCACAAAACACTCCGAAACTCACCCGAATTATCTACGAAGTACATTGAAAGAAGCTATTTATATACCTAGATTGCATGGGAAAAAAGAAAAAAACCACCGGTTACATTATTTTTAACAATGCGGTGAATTTGCGCGTGTTAACCGGTGTATACCCAGTACCCCCTCACTTCCTCTCTCTCGTTCAAAACGTTCATTTCAAGAGAATTAATGTGTCTATACTACTTTGTTTGAAGAAAGCGAATCATCGCAGATGAGTATAAAAATGAACGGAAATCGTAACTGAACGTTAAATGCTTCTTCAGTTTGCTGACGAGAAGAATTCAATTAAAAGACGCGAGTGCAGTGCGGAATTGGTGTAAAAAGTTGAAATGGAATACTGTTTTTGTTGCAAGGGTGTGTTTTTAACGTAAACCTTTTTTTTTTTTATACGTGAAATTTTTTATTAGATTTTAGGGTGTCTATGGGTAAATGCACAAAAAGTTTCATGTATAATAAAAGTTTCACGTGAAATTTTTCTTTGCGTGAAACTTTTATTATACATGAAACTTTTTGTGCATTTACCCATAGACACCCTAAAATCTCCCTACTGTGGTCTCTATTAAATATTGTCTCTGCATGGGTGGCACCCTTGGAGCCTACTTGTAGAACTCATGACCAATAAGAGGTTGACTACTCTCGTGTCTTAAGGTGATTCTATGGCAAACTCCCGAAAATGTTAATCCAATAGATGGCGTTACTAGTCGCTGGCTCTGAAAATAGCCGTTTTTAGACGGTTTTCGGCTGTTTTTCTCTGAACAGACGAATAAGAGACGAAAACTTAGACCCGTCAGCACCAGCGTAATTGTTTGCTTGATTGTTTCAAGCTAAATACAGGCCAAATTGGTTCAGAAATAAAGACGTAACTATGCAAAGAAAAAATCAAGTGTAATTTGGAGTTGTATCAGCAAAGAATACCTGAAAGAACCTGTAATCTTTGCTGATACAACTCCAAATTACACTTGCTTTTTTCTTTGCATGGTTACGTCTTTATTTCTGAACCAATTTGGCCTGTATTTAGCTTAAAAAATCAAGCAAAAAATTACGCAGATGCTGACACTCCGATTTTTCGTCTCTTATTCGTCTTTTCAGAGAAAACAGTCGAGAACTGTCAAAAAACGGCTATTTTCGGAACCAGCGACAAGTAACGCCATCTATCGGATTAAAATTTCCGGGAGTTTGCCATAGAATCACCTTAGCTCTTTCTGGTCTCCGGATCATCGGTTCCATTCGTCCGTATGGCGGCTCGAGTAATTTGGCAACAATGGCTCACCTCCATATTTAATTCTATGTAAAACAATCGAGTCTTGTACATAAATTCAAATGGAGGGCATTCATTGTTGCCAAATTGCACGAACCGCCACTGTGAGTATTGTGACCCCCCCCCCCCCATCCCTTGACTCGAAGTATGAAGACGCGCATTTGTAGTAAACTAATTGAACCAACTGTCAATGGAATCATTCCATCGCCATAATTGATAAAGCAATTCAATTTTCCTATACCGCCACGTTTGTTGCTTACAAATCAACAGTCCTCACTCAAATCGATCAATAACTCGCACGCCTAGACCTCGCGGAACGAATTGTGGTTTGTTGTTCTCTCTCTCTTTTCGAGGGTCAAAATTTGCGTAGGTACAAATTCGGTGAAAAATAATCAAGCGTATAAGCACACATACAGTATAACATAATAATTCCAAAATTACTTCAGCGTTTTGTTTTAAGTTTTGTTTTTTGGTTTTTTTTTTGTTTTTGGTTTTGTTTTTGTTTTTGTTTTTTTTTTACCACATATCGTACCGCATCAACCACTCGCCTCACAGTGGATCGAGTCAATGAGAGAAGCTAGACATGGCATTTTGACTTTGAGTTCGTACACTGAAATTCTAAAGTGTTGAATTTAACTCTTTTTTAATTAAAAGTATGGACAGCTCTTAAAAACTGCTATTTATGGCGTTTTGACTTTGAGTTCGTACACTGAAATTCTAAAGTGCTGAATTTAACTCTTTTTTAGTTAAAAGTGTGGACAGCACTTAAAAACTACTATTTATGGCGTTTTGACTTTGAGTTTGTACACTGAAATTCTAAAGTGCTGAATTTAACTCTTCTTTAGTTAAAAGTATGGACAGCACTTAAAAACTGCTATTTTGTCTGTTCAAAGTAGTTAAATTAACACGGCACGGAGGTACGCAATTTATCTATTTTAAACATTCAAACTAACAGTTTTTAAGTTGTGTTCATACTTTTAACTAAAAAAGAGTTAAATTCAGCACTTTTTTTTTATAGTGTATATCTTTGTTGATACGAGAAGTAGAAGTTTGAAAGCAGTGGCATCATTTATCTTATTGTTAAATTTCCCGCCAAAATTACCTTTTTTAAAGTTCGCTTTTTGACTGTAAAAACGTTAAAACCCTTTGAGACACGCATTATGAAAAAGTAGTCGCATCAATCTTGGACCCACGTCATTGAACTATATAGTTGTACTTTTCTCATCTAAATTGACGAGCATCCCTATTTTTTCAAAATACCATAAGACTCCATGTTAAACCCTGTAGACATATGTGTACTATCGACGAATTAAAGATTGTCACGAGATCTTCACGAGCTAAGTTTCGCCTTCAAGGTTCTGGTTCGGCCACTCCACATACTCCTCACACCTTCCAGGTCGAGGCCAGTGCGGGTGGGGGCGACAAAGTACTTGCAGATCAGTCCCACACTCACACCCATAACTGAAAATTATTGAAAATTCCGCGACAATCTTTAATTCGTCGATAGTACACTGTGACGGAAAGGGTTAAAATTTGCATTTATACTCCTACACCCCATGTTAGATCTCGATCATTAGTCAATTCCACTGTGCGTCAGGCAGCGTGAGTTTCCCTCACTAACTAACCGCAGATTGAAGGGAGCCCTCCAAGCAGTGTTGCCAGATCGAGGGTAAAAAGCCGTATCGTCTCCATTTAAATCAATGTTAAACGTACGGCTTTTTCACCCCAATCTGGCAACACTGCCTCCATGGCCTCCACAGGTGCCCCTCTCCCTCCTCCTCTTCATCTGCGGAGTCATTTTGTATAAATCAGTTATTAGATTCCTGATACGCGGGTCCGAAAAATGTTTCGCCACAAACTGCTCCCACTCACCTGCACAAAAAAAAACAAAAGTGACAAAACTGCTGAGAGGGGTTTTGGCTAATACGATTTCGATCGTGCATGGAAAGCGGAACTCTGGGGGCCGCCACATTGTTTCCGGTGGAAAATTAAATTTGAATCACCGACGCGCGTCTCCTAAAATACAGAGCTCGAAGGCGCGACCATGGTATCTTTCTATCTCTCTCATTTTTCTCATTTGAATGCATAGGTTGAAAAAGGAAAGTAAAAGGGGGGTTTGTCTCCTTGTCCATCCTTGTTTAACGTACGTGTTTTGATGGAGAAAAGAGAGGGATATAGAATTTCTCGTTACGCCACTGACGGAGACTATATACATAAATCAAATCCGCACAGAAGAGCGATCCGGTGAGAAGGGTTGGACATGGAATTTATGACTAAAATTGCAAATTTGAATATTTCTACCGTCAAAAAACAAACTATATGAGATGATTCTTGAAGGAAATTTTTCAATAAAATTAACAAAACCCTTTAATCCTTACTTGCAAAAGATATGGAAACCCTTGAGTGCGATCGACTCCATTTGCGGAGATGAATCGATAGAGGGGTCACAACCGTGGTTTTGTTGACATCACTATTTTGACCCTGTTAGAGTCATGTGTGCCATGAGTGAAAGGGCCCCACTTGCAAAAGATATGAAAACCCTTCACGGAAAAAAAGATTAGTGAAAATAACCATACGGATACCTGATTTTGGCACCTGCTAGATGTTATGGTAAACTTGAGCAGAAGTATGGTACATTTACCGATACTTTGAGTAAATTCGACATGCAACCAGGTAACATCACCTACTACCTAGTCAAAACATAGTATACTTCTGGTTAACATTACCATAATATCTAGCAGGTGCCAAAATCAGGTATCCGTATGGTTATTTTCACCACAGTTTTTTTCCGTGTTGAGGGCGATCGACTCCATTTTCAGAGCTGAATCGATAGAGGGGTCACAAGCGGGGTTTTGGTGTCACCACTATTTTAACCCTGTTAGAGTCATGTGTTGCCACTTGCAAAAGATATGAAAACCCTTGAGGGCGATCGACTCCATTTTCCGAGCTGGATCGACAGAGGGGTCACAAGCGGGGTTTTGGGTGTCACCACTATTTTGACCGTATTAAAGAGTGATGAGGTACTATGAGTGAAGCGGCTCCAGTTTCAAAAGATATGAGAACCCTTGAGGGCGATCGATTCCATTTGTCGAGCTGAATCGATAGAGGGGTCACAAGCGGGGTTTTGGTGTCACCACTATTTTAACCCGGGCCTGTTAGAGTCATGTGTTGCCACTTGCAAAAGATATGAAAACCCTTGAGGGCGATCGACTCCATTTTCCGAGCTGGATCGACAGAGGGGTCACAAGCGGGGTTTTGGGTGTCACCACTATTTTGACCGTATTAAAGAGTGATGAGGTACTATGAGTGAAGCGGCTCCAGTTTCAAAAGATATGAGAACCCTTGAGGGCGATCGATTCCATTTTCCGAGCTGAATCGATAAAGAGGTCATTAGCGGGGTTTTGGTGTCACCACTATTTTGACCGCATTAAAGAGTGATGAGGTACTATGAGCAGGGCCGTAGCTACCATAGGGCAAGCGGGGCATTGCCCCGGGGCCCCCGAGCCTCGGGGGGGGGGGGGGGCAACGGCACTTTTTTTCTCGGAAGTGTCTGTAAATACTGTCGCTCCGATACACTTAAATCCATAAAAAAGTTCATCGTCAACGTAGCAGGGGCCCTAGAGGGTTTGGGGGCCCACCCTTAATGTGAGCTTTGCAGGGACCTTATATCTACGTAACTGGCATTGGCATATAGGGCACAGGGGCCCCAGTCCCCATGTTAGCCTATGTAAGATTTTTTTGGAAACTTCTATCTGATAAACCTCTTTCTAAATCGAACTTGGCTGAAAGCTTATTTCTACCGGAAGAATGTTTTCTTGGTTCACTCTCAAATTAAACTCAGAAACCCATCAAATCTTTGTTTTCAAGAGGTAAAATTTCAAATTTTTTCGGGGGAGGACCCCGAACCCCCCGTAAGTCTGAGGGGCATTCCATTACCCCCAGGCCCCCCGGTTTATGGGTGTGAAAAAAGTGGGAGCATAGCTTAATCACCCCCCCCCCGCCACCTCGAAATAAATCTCAAGCTGCACCACTTTTTAAATGCTTCCTTGCCACGATTTTTGGGTAGGCTGTTTTTTAGGAGCAAGCAGTAAGAAAAGGAAAAATAATAATATCCACTATATAGACCACATACATGTATATATTTATGGTTGTAAAAGTTAATAAAAAAAAGCTGAAGTTTTCTTATTATGGCTATTGATAGAAAGGGAATGGGGGGTTTATGCTGGTAGCCTAAAATTTCGTTCAACTTACGGTATAAACAAGTTTGATATTTATTCTTTTTTCGTGTCCAAAAATTGCTCCAAAGTGCACCTGTGAGTGATTAATTTTGCAACACTTTCTGAGGGGAGGACCCCTAGACCCTACTTTAGAGGTGGCTCCCCCCCACACCCCCAGTCACCTTCCCATATTATCGGGGGGCCCCCGAAGTGCATCTTGCCCCGGGGCCCCCAGAGGTGTAGCTACGGCCCTGACTATGAGTGAAGCGGCTCCAGTTTCAAAAGATACGAGAACCCTTGAGGGCGATCGATTCGATTTGTCGAGGTGAATCGATGGAGAGGTCACAAGCGGGGTTGGCAACATCACTATTTTAAGTCGCATTTTAAGTCACCACGCCTTGTCCTGCCTCACCCATTGATTTGCTCCACTGTGTGCAATTGACGCTCTTCTGTTGTCGTTAACTATTGGTGTCCAATATACCGGGCGAAACAAACTTAAATTGTGAAAGTTTCTTCGGTTTGGAATCATCTCAATGCTGTAGCGTAACTAGAAATCATTCTTTCTCTCTTTTTACTCATCCAAATGAACAGGTTGAAAAAGGATAGGTATAAGGGATTGATCCCCCATCCCTATCCTTTTCTAACTTACGCATTTTAATGGACAAAGTGAGAGAAGGGTAATTTCTAGTTACGCCACTGACTCAATGAGTCTGAATGTCATGCTTGGGCACTGTTTTCTGAGAGAACGCTTTTTCGTCATATAGGGTTGCTGTTTGGCGTGATTTCAATGAAATTCTCAAGTTTCACCGCGATTCCATCAGTGAAGACGGAAAGATTACATGTTTTCAGGCAAGTGATATATATAGTCAAAATACACGGAAAAAAAGACTGATAGAATTTACCATGATGCTGATTTGAGAGTCTGCTATCAAGTATAGTACAAGGGGAAAAAAAGACTGGTAGAATCTACGATCTGCGCAGATTTTGGAGTCAGCTATCAAGTACATGGTAAATGCAACGTACATTATGGTAAATTAAGTTAACTTGTTGGTACATTTTACCATCATTTAGTGTTTACCATACTTGATAGCTGACTTCAAAATCAGCTATGCAGATGGTTCAAATTCTACCAGTTATTTTTTTGTGTTAATTTCACCATATTATGTTAAATATGCCAGCATGTTACCTTAATGCATCACAAGGTACGTTGTATTTACCATATTACGGTGAAACTATCACCATACCTGCTAGCAGACGCCAAAATAAGCTAGGGATGGTACATTCTACCGGGGTTTTTTTTCTGAGTAAACACTCGTCGCGACTGGGAAGAAAAGATATAATTGCTAAAAATAGCAGACGCAAAATAAAGACCCTTCTATAGTTTTTCTATTTTCATGCCGGACTCCCCATTCACAAATTCTAGAATGAAAAATTAATAGCAGCCAATTTTGGTTAGGAAACTGTATTTTCATGTCGATAAATCTGCAGTTCAATAAAATGGTTTACACTATACAGGAGACAGCGGAAAGATTCGTATTCTTGTTTGGAAGAAACTGGCAAAAAAAATATTCCGCTTATTCTATTAACCCTTTTGCAACATAGTGTCATATGAAGGACGTTTTTTAACAAAAGATTAATTATTATGAAAATTCAAAAAACTAACGAACACATGAAATTATAAGAGAAAAGTTCGTTCGATTTATTAGTAAAGGTCGAAAAATTGTGAAACTACTTTTCCATCACTCGGCACTGAAAGGGTTAACTTAGCCTTGACCTATCTTGAAACGAATGCTATACAAAAATAAACGTAAATCAGATTTGAAGAAATTTTCTCGATCCTTTCAAAAGGTATGTCCTTCAGTGGAGGACTAATTTTTGCGAATTACTCTTGTGCTTATGGTGCTCAGTTAACATTGAAACCTTCTATTTGATTCACGAGTTTTCATGCAACTCCACTCGAGAAATTTAAATGTTCAGTCAAGCACATCAGAGGCAACCACTCTGTGCAAATTTAATATGGTATATTTATATTTCTTTTTTCTCCAAAGAGAAAGAGGAGGGAGCTACTAACCTATGCAAATTGGTATACATATGAACTTACATGCACTCCATACCCGTACAGCCAGGATATCGTCTTTCTCTCTCATAGCCCATTTAAACGCATGTGTTAGAAAAGGACAGAAAGAGGGGCTGAAGTCACGTGACAGCCCCTATATCCATCCTTTTCTAACACATGCGTTCAAATAGGCTAAGAGAGAGAAAGACAATATCCTGGCCACGGCTATGATGCAATCTACCTTCAGTGGGTGTGCACTGTACCCAGCTAAATTAGGGGAACTCTGCTTGTTTGCTCCCCATGTTTCATTATTATCATTCGCTTTTTCTTTTATTTTCTAACATTCACCATCCCCCTTAATTTTTTCTCCATCAGTCAACAAGCAGCGGTTAGAGTTTCAGACTTGTCGCACAAGTCATTAAAAAAATCAAAAAGCCTCTACTCCCCCTCCCCCTCCCCCTCCCTCTAATACTCCGGAGAGGACTAAAAATTATATTTACATCAATTAAGGGGGGAGCCAATGCTTTTTCAGGGAGCATGTAATGAAAAAAGCTTTACCACGCCCGCGCCCCCTCCCTCCGGTGCTGCACCGAAACTTCGATATGCATCAGCTGACGCACTGTAGTAAGGAATTTTAATAATTTGTTGTCATCAAATTGTCGGCTCGCACTGATATGCTGACTTTCCGTCGTTTATAAATTCCTGTTGAGGAAGATTCGTGGATTGGTGAATTAATAGATTTAATTAAGGAACAAAGCTGCGGTGTTGTATATACTTTATGGCTTTTTGCAACTCACCGATGATCCACCGGTTGATCGAAACATTACACAGTTCAGCTCAGTTCAGAGTATGACTGTAATGCACGAAAATTCTAGCATCTAGCAATATTTTCTGTATCAGTATCACTGTTGAATTATAAAAATACCCGTAATTTTTTCGACATAAGTGCCGATAAAAGCGATTTATCGATGAAAACACTAACAAGATTAAATATTATGTGGCGCCTTCAACTCGTCGTATATGCAATTCCATCTCCCCAGAGTACGAACACTTAACTACCTTCCTCTCGTCTATTTCACATTGCTCCAATCTTCTTCCGGATAAACACGATCTATCGATGAAAACACTAACTGGATTAAATTTTATCGGGCGCCTTCAACTCGTCGTATATGCAATTCCATCTCCCCACAGTATGAACACTTAACAACCTTCCTCTCGTCTATTTCTCAGTGCTCCAATCTTCTTTCCGGATAAACACGATCTATCGATGAAAACACTAACTGGGTTAAATTTTATCGGGCGCCTGCAATTCGTCGGATATGCAATTCCATCTCCCCAGAGTACGAACACTTAACTACCTTCCTCTCGTCTATTTCACATTGCTCCAATCTTCTTTCCGGATAAAACACGATCTATCGATGAAAACACTAACAAGATTAAATTTTATTTGTCGCCTTCAACTCGTCGTATATGCAATTCCATCTCCCCAGAGTACGAACACTTAACTACCTTCCTCTCGTCTATTTCACATTGCTCCAATCTTCTTTCCGGATAAACACGATCTATCGATGAAAACACTAACAAGATTAAATATTATGTGGCGCCTTCAACTCGTCGTATATGCAATTCCATCTCCCCAGAGCACGAACACTTAACTACCTTCCTCTCGTCTTTTTCACATTGCTCCAATCTTCTTTCCGGATAAACACGATCTATCGATGAAAACACTAACTGGATTAAATTTTATCGGGCGCCTGCAATTCGTCGGATATGCAATTCCATCTCCCCAGAGCACGAACACTTAACTACCTTCCTCTCGTCTTTTTCACATTGCTCCAATCTTCTTTCCGGATAAACACGATCTATCGATGAAAACACTAACTGGATTAAATTTTATCGGGCGCCTGCAATTCGTCGGATATGCAATTCCATCTCCCCAGAATACGAACACTTAACTACCTTCCTCTCGTCTATTTCACATTGCTCCACTCTTCTTTCCGGATGAACACGATCTATCGATGAAAACACTAACAAGAGTAAATTTTATTTGGCGCCTTCAACTCGTCGTATATGCAATTCCAACTCCTCCGGGTACGAACAGTTAACTACCTTCTCTATAAAGACGAAAGAGTGGCGTTCTTTTGAACGAACCTGGTTCTTAGAGGGTTAAATGAACACAGAACGGCAGCTCTGAAGTA
>VMOF01000002.1:8006158-8029760 GCA_011764245.1 Trialeurodes vaporariorum | reverse complement strand
AAATTTAAAGGGTTGGATTTTTTTCGGAGGAAAGAGTGTGTATAGGCTTGGAGAACGGAAGACAAGCTCTTTCATCCCCCGCAACTACTTCCGTTTTGGGGCAAACGGGATCCTGCTCTCGTTTTTATGCCTATAGATGGTGCCCTTGCGCTTGATTCTGACTTGCAGCGTGTGCAATGATGCACCGTCGCTTTTTACAGCACTAGCGCGACGCGCATCACCGAGGTAAAATCCAATTAATAAACCTAGTGTTTTCACTTCATCCGCCTCCGATTATGTAGTACGGCCGCGCCGTGTAGATCGTATAGTATGTGTATACTCCACGCAGCGAATTCACCTGCCCCATATGCCCTGAGCAATTCAATTAAATTGCATTGTGTATGTCGACTCGCAAGTCGCAACTTTAGATAGGTATATATGTATAGTGGAGTCGATGAAAAGTCTGCCCACCGCCGCGCCGCGCCGCTGCTGCGTCGAGATTTCCCTTCTCCATTCATATTTCCCGCGCGGGTCCCGCCGCTTTGGCGTTTCATCTCAACTTCTCGGAAAAAAAGGAAATTATCTTCATGAGATCGGTTGAAATTAGAAAAATGAACAATTACCACACTCTGTCAGAAATAAATTAGCTTTTTGCGTTGATTGTTAGTTCACGGAAAAAAGACTGGTAGAATTAACCATCTGCATAGCTGATTTTGGCATCTGCTAGCAAGCATAGTAAAGTACACCATAACGTGGTGAATGCAACGTACCTTGTGCCAAATTAAGGTAATATGCTGGTACATTTTACCATCTGCATAGCTGATGATTTTGGCATCTGCTGGCAAGCATAGTAAACTACACCATAATTTGGTAATTATGGGCCAAGCCCGAGCATATTCGCTTTTCTCTTCTAGTCTATTTCACATTGCTGCAGTCTTCATTTCGAATAAACGCTAGTATAGATGGAAAAACTACAATAGATAAGGTCTGGTCGAGCGCCTTCAATTTTCATCGTATATGCAATTCCAACTCCATCAAGTACGAACAGTTAACTACCTTCCTTGTGGAAACGGAGAAGTGGTGTTCTCTTGAACTAACCTGGTCTTTAAAGGGTCAAGGCCAGGATTTTACTGTTTACCGGTTTTATTTATATTTGTGTTAAACACATACACAATACACATGACACCTCATGATTTCACTATCAAGTGATATTCAAGGTAATTTCAAGTGAAGGAACTCTATAGGAAAAGGGCTCTTGTTTTCAACATTATAATTTCAAGTAAAGGTACAGTGAAAAAGTATAAAAGCATTCAAACCGTATCCGTTGCTTTCGATCTTTCTTCATGTGAAATTACCTTAAATTTATTATTATTTTTAATTTAAATTCAAGAAAATTTCATGTAAAAGTATGAAAAAAGGTGACACCATCAGGCCTTCTTCACTTGTTTTTCACTTCTTCTACAAAATGTTATTCACGGTTTTTTCATGTGATTTTCAAGCATTATTACACATGTTTTTCAAGTGTCAATGCTACTAGGGATAGCGATGAAACTGAAAAATGTTGGTTTGAGAAATATCTATAATTTTGTTTTTGTTATCTCATAATTTGTTTCAGTACTGAGCATATCACAACCGGAGCGACTACAGGGTGCGCCGTGACTGGCGGGGGCGGGGGTTCGTATCCCGGTTCGACGCGAACAAGTGCCACAACTTCACTAGCTTCTTCCAGGGAATCCTCATGCGCCAGTTGTCCCGGCATCACCGCCCCATTCCGAGTCCTTATGTTGGGCGGATGTGGGGTCGGAAAATCCTCACTCATATCACAGTTCATGACCTCAGAGTACCTTCATGCCTTCGATGCGTCAATAGGTGAGTCGCATATCTACAAGTTCTTGACCTATTGTTAACCTTTTTACCTCCAGATTCAGATCACCAGAAAACTTCAAAAATATAACTCGCTCTTTAGACTGAGTATAGTTAAAATATTGGCGGAAACCCATCGTTAGTTGAACCTCAAAAGAATGTGGGCTTAATTAGAGTCCCCATATGAAAGATACAAGACACGGATCATTATTTTGTATTTTTGATCATTATTTTGTTTTTGTAACGGGTGGGATATTCAGACGACATTGAAGTAATTTTTTTCAACTTTTTAATCATTTTAACCCTTTACTGCACGATTTTTTTTTCAATTAAATAATTTTTTTTTTTCAGTACAATTTTGATCCTTGAGACAGGGAAAAAGAGTGAAAAAATTCTTTCCATTATATTTCAATGGTAAAGAGCCTGAATATCAATTGTTCCAAATATGGCCTTACCCGCATTTAGGTATCCATGCATCTGAAAATAAAGTTTTCAGGCTAAAAAAAAAAAAATTAAAGTAGTAAAAAATAAGTTATTAAGTTTCAATAGTTGTTTTTTTTTATATGGTACCCCTGCGTTACTCCCAAACATAACAATGAAAATCGGAAAATCTCCATCAGATTTTCAGTAAGCTATTTTCAACCACTCTGCACGTTCTCTATCCTGTGCTGCGCGCTCTAGGACAAAATCGACACTTCTTACTCGTTTAGTATCTGTTCCACATGTGACCCACCATGCAGCGACAGTACAACTCAAGTCCCCAACTTTTAGATAAGGCTTCAAAGTAATTGTTCCAGATCTGGGCTCATCTGCAGTTTTAAGGGTTAATTAGAGTCCCCATATGAAAGATACAAGACACGGATCATTATTTTGTAACGGGTGGGACATTCAGACGACATTGAAGTAATTTTTTTCAACTTTTTAATCATTTTAAATGAAAAAAACTATCCCACCAACAGAAAGGACTTAACCCCTTAAGGACTGAGCCCGAATCGACTCGTCTTTCTTCTCTAGTCTTTTTCCCATTGCTCCGCAGTCTCATGATTCCGAATAAACGCGATTCTGGATGGAGACCCTTTCAAAATAAGATTTCTTTGGGCGCCTTCAATTTATTGTATAGGCAATTTCAACTCTCCAGAGTACGAACAGTTAACTACCTTCCCTGTATAAACGGATGAGTAGCGATCTAACGAACTAATCTGGTCTTTAAAGGGTTAACTTCTAGATAGTGATAGGATTTTCAAAATTTAAAAAAAGTCTATCCGAAGCTGAATATCCAGAGCAAAATAAGGGTGTAACGGGTGGGACAGAAAATGGACAAGGTTTTTGAATCACTTCAGAAAAAGTTGAAACTCTGTGAGTTTTGAAGAGATAACAATTTGGAAAAAATATACGTTAAAGGTAAGGGTATAAGTTTAGATACTACATAAAGTTTTTCTCATTTACTAAATTATTTTTCTCTAAAAAAATTAAAAAGTAGCGTAACGGGTGGGACAGCTAGGTTTTGTAACGGGTGGGACGTGTGTGATTTGGTCATTGAGATTCACATCAAACCTTGATGGAACATAAACACATTTGACCTTATTAGATATTTTAGATAATATTTTCGTCTCTGGTTGCATTTTAATGCAAAACAAGACTGGTAGGCAATTATTTTTAAATTTCAATTTTTACATATCACGTCCACTTTATTGTAGAATGACCCACACGTGAACGGAAGTGAAGAAGAAGAGGGGGTCTGAGGAGCCTGTAGACGCGCCTCTTATTGTTTACATTTTTATCCAACGATCTTCCCGCCAAAGATTACTTATATATGTATCCGTGTGTAAGTAATCTTTGTTTGGTCAACCAAACCTTCAATTCCCGTTGGCTTCACTACCTGTTTTAACTAACAGCGAAGAGTAATGGGTGAATTTAATTCTATTCTGAACATACTTTCATCAATTTTAATAGTAAATTTCATCCGTTTAAGCTAAAAATGCCGAAAGTTCCTCAAAGCTAGGCAGCGGCGGGAAAAGATAGTTCCGTGAAGATGTAAACAAGAGGCGCGCCTCCAGGCTTCATAGATTCCTTCTTCTGCTTCAGTTTTCATCAGCCAATCAGAGATGGAACCTCGTATGGCGAGACTCTTTTATATACGTATAGGGACTTTAGGCTTAATTTAATTCCAAGCTCTTATCGAATCGTTTCACGCGCGGAATTCCCAACGTTTGATAGGTAGAAGATTAAAGTCTAAGAAAATATATTCGGATCAAAATCACCGGTAAAAATGGTCCACGAACTCTATTTCAATTTTCCACGTGGCCATGGAAATCGGATTGATTTCTATGATTAAATCTCATTGATTCCAGTCTAAATTTACATGAAAATTTGGAACAGAGTACTATCGACGAATTAAAGATTGTCTCGAGATTTTCACGAGCTAAGTGTATCCTTAAAACTTGAAAAATTTATCCCCTGAATACCCCCTAAGGATCAATCGGGGGCTTCTGAAAATATCAAAAATGTAAAATTTGGGGTCAGTTCCCTTTCTGACTTTCTTGTTTCAAATCATTTCGTTCAATAGTTTTCGAGGAAAATGTCCTATCCGTGTGGTCTACTACACCCTGCACAGCATTCCCATCAAGAGACTATCAGCTACCTCTGCCGCAGTTATGCGTGTGAGTGAGGGACTGGGACCAAATAATGTTACGGCTTGACGGTCCTCCGAAAGACGTTGGATGGTGCGCATGTAAGTATATTTGCGTGTAGTTTATACCCCCCGTAAGTGCTCACCGATCATCTGCGTGCGGGACCGTGAGGACGCAACACTATTTGGTCGCTGATCTGCAACGGCTCTCTCGGCTGAAGGAGTATAAAGAGTGGCCGAACTGGAACATTCAAGGCGAAACTTAGCAACTAAAAATCTCGCTGGAATCTTTAAATTGTCGATAGTACATGTAACATTTTTACTAGGGAAGGGATGGTATGCAAGATGGTCACGATATTTTATATTTTCCTCATGTCTTCTTCTGAGAGAACTCAGAGAGTCTTACAAAAGTATGCGATAGAGAGTTTCTTGTCGATCTTTAAAGACATTTTAAGGTAAAAGCAAATGTTTTCGGCAAATCGCTGTTTGAACCAACTTACGAACTTTTTCATGTACAAACGCATCAATGATTACTCTTCCTCAAAACAGAAACTTTCTTGGTCTTTGGCCACTCGTCAGGATTCTCAAAAGCGCTCACAACTTCAACGCACAGTGATCTAAGATTATCAAAAAGTGGCCAAAAATCAAAGAGTGAATCACTGGCAGATCCAGCAATTTGGCAACTACGCATAATTTCCATTTGAATGTATGAGGAACAATCAATTCTTGAGGGGGCCATGGCCCTTCTACTAATCGATTGTTTTTCATACATTCAAATGGGAAGAATCCACGGTTGCCGGATTGCTGGATCCGCCCGTGGAGTGAATTTCTCATCAATTTCTAATTTATAAGTGTTCAATACTAATTTTAATCATAAAAAATACTTTTAACAAGTACTTCAAACCTAGAAATGAATGTCACAGAAAAGTTTTAAGTTAAGCTTAAAAATTTGAGAAAGGTGATTTTTTATGACTTTTTTTCTGTAATTTTTGGCCTGTTTTATTCAATATAAGACCATTGTGCAAACGGGAAGAACTTTCTGCTTCAGAAGAACACTTTTAAAGAACTCACGGAGATATGTTAAAAAAAACATTACCCATATACACCTCTTCCACAAACTAGAACAATCGCAATATTGAATACATAGTTCCCGTTACTTTTCAAAAAGTTGTTCCACTTATCTCGCTCAAAGATTGCTACGTTCAATGCTTTTGAATGCAGCTGATCTATGGATTCATGAAACATTCAAGTAATTGCCACGTTTTATTTCAAAGAAATTCTCCGAAAGAAAAAAAAAAATGTTTTATTTATACGTTTTAGTTTTCAGCCATATACGAATGTTCGCAGTGGCGTGCAGTAGATATAAAATTGACGCAGGAAATTCGCGTATTTCGGAGAATATTCAGAGACTTTTCTAGAAGAAAAAAACTCTTCATGTTCTTCACTTTCTAATAAAGTGCAGAATTCAGTCGAACTATCGAGAAACTATTAAAAGTTATTAGGTTCACAGGATAATTTTGAATAGTTCAAAGCGAAGTTCAGGTCAGGTTCAGCTGCCCCAGCCGTTCCGTGTAGAAGCATATTTTTCAGACCTATGAGTCTGCCAGTTTGAGAAAATATCACACCGTTTAGTTTAGTACAGCGGTTCCCAACCTTTTTTGGTCGCGGACCACCAATCGGGATCGGTGGAGGCCGCGGACCACCAACTTGAAAAAATGAACAATCGATTACCTTTTTTTTTCTTTTTTTCTTTGACAATGGAGGGAGGAAATAAAAACTAACCTACCCTGCTATTTTAAATACAGCCACCGGTTGGAAACCACTGAGATAATTATTGAACAAAAAAAATAATTGAAAACTTTCAATTTTGAAATTAATTTTGATTTTAAAAAACCGAAAATCGAAAACTTCGAAGGGGGAATTTTATAAACTTATTAAAAGTTAGGTTATGACTCGTTCAAATGATAACTTTATTTCTTTTTGCTACATGAAAAAATATTGGTCACAAATTCAACGTTTCCACTTTCGGGCGAAAAAAACGGGAAAAATTCGGAAAGGTGTTCGCGGACCACCGGTTGGGAACCGCTGGTTTAGTATATGACTGTAATGTACGAAGAAACTCGCATGTGTAATCTTTTCTCAACCGATGGAGTCGTATAGATGTTTTTAAAAAATATACGGATATTCTGATAATAAAACGGCGATTGAGCAAGTCTTACAGATGCGACAATTTTCGTCCATTACAATCATACACTGAAATTAGCTGTGTCAAATTTTCTCAACCGGTGGATTCATCGGTGAATAAAAAACAAATAAAATAAATACGATTGAATATACACGGTCACACGAACGGCAGCACTGAGGCAAATCATGCCTTGCTTGCTGGTACTATGACTTTCAAAAGAAAATACCCTGATTAAAATTCGTATTGTTAAATTTTTCTGTTATTTTTAATAGAATTTTCGATTTTTCATGACATAATTAAACGGGTCATTCTTTCTAGCTCTTAAACACGCAAAAGCCTCAAAATGAGTCTGTTGCGTACTTTTGCTACATCAATATAACTTATTGTTTCTAACGTAAAATTCGGCGAAAATAACGATGCGCACATTAACGTTGATTTTAAAATCAACTCATTAACTCAGAAAATACATTCCATTTCAAAAAACCCGCGCTACACTAGACACTATATCACCGACTTATAACTACATAGATTGAGCCATCTCGTTTCTGTTAACATGAACAGAACTTACAAACATTGGAATGTTTCGTTTAGATGCGTACGTTTCTTATAATATTTTGTAATCTTTGATAAACCGAAAAGACCAGACAGCAAATGCAGCTTATATTTCACGTATTAAAAAAGAAAGTCTATCATTTTATAGTGACGATGTTGCTTACTTATGCATGGTGGTTCTGTCTATGTAGTAGTAAACCGGTGCAAATAGTGTCTAGTGTAGCGCGGGCTGTTTGAAATTAAAGTGATTTCCTGAGTTAATGAGTTGATTTTGAACGTTTTTAATGTGCGCATCGTTATTTTTGCCGAATTTTACGTAAGGATCAAGGTTCTATATTGTTGTAGCAAAATTATGCAACAGACCCATTATTTAAAGATTGCCTGGATTTAAAATGATAAAAATTTCGACGAAGGTATTTTCTTTTGAAAGTCATAGTACAACACCGGCACGCTTCTGAATGTTCGGACATTAATGCACTTGCGATGGATTTTGTTTGAAAGGAATTAAGGCAATTCTACATTTTAAGCGCCGAAGGATCAACAATAAATTATCTATAGTTCTCCGACGTAATTAAAAGCTGTAGAGTAAGATGAAAAGAACAGCCCTGCCCTCCCATTTCGTGCCATTTTTCAGCTCATTCTTGGGAAACGCATACAATCTGGAGTAGTTATATATATGTTGAATGATTTTTTTAATTCGCACAGAATGAGGCTCAAGTGGCTCCGCTGCTTTAAGCAATTCTTGAAAGCTGCTGGAAGTTGCGTAGGTACTATTATGCATTTCTTTGGACCATTGATAAATCCTGCTTGACCCCAACGGACGATAAATTTTTCTAAACCGGCAATTTAATGAGTATAGCAATGTATTATGGGTTCCCAGGAGATATGTCCACAGACTCAATGTCCAAAACTTTTTCGTCCAAAATTTTATTTGTCGCAGTTATATTTTCGGTCAATGTCATTTCGTCCAAACGTTCTAATGTCCAATGAACTCCGTACAATGTCCGCGAATAAAAAGTCCATGTATAAAGAAGTGTCCAAAGGTTCAAATTTAATGGACACAAGTATTCCAGTCTGTACAATTTTTGTATTCTTGTCTTCTATAGACTGCTTAGAGTAAATCTTCCTGTGAAGATTTCTGCATACTGTCCTTCCAAGCTTTCAGTAAGTAACTGTTCAGATACATTTGCATATACTGATCGCTCATAAAATTCATTTGTCCCTTAGACTTTCCACATTTTTAGACTTCATTTTATGGACCTGCGTAATCTCTGGACATTTTAATACTGGCCTTTTCTTCTTTTGGACGTTTTCTCTTTGGACCTAATTTTTTGGACTTTAATGTTTTGAACATTAATTTTTGGACTTGAAAGTTCTGGACTTAAAAATTTGGACGTATCATCCGTGTATCGTACTATGAGCTTCAGAAGAAAGTCCTCACATCGAAACGGTCTTTGATTATTTTGTACATTATTTTCCAGAGAGTTTTACATTTTTAAGGCATACTTTTAAGTGGCAAGGCTGTTAGAATCTACAAAGCCCCAAAACTGCAAACATGTTTAAACCTGTTCGAGGAATAGAATAGTGAACATTTTTACCGGGGTACTTTCTTTTGAAATTCATAGAACAAACTCCCTATAACCGAGAGAGGGCATATTTGTATAAGATGTGATTGCTCGCGCTAACCAAAAAACATCGTGTCATTTTGTAGACTATGTTATAGTAGAGTGATAGATCGTATGGATTGTCGTCCGAGGACCTCTGGTTCCAAGCAATTTTTCCCCAATCAGCGCATTTTTGAACGGAAATTCAGCCAATTATAAATCAAACAATTAATACAACTTTTTTACGATCATGAATTCTTCGTCCTCGAAAATGCTTAATTATGCCTGGTTCCACGACTTCAAAAGTGCGTGTGCCCGAAAATCAGGTTTCTGTCAATTTCAGAGGACGGGTGATGGATGTATTGTTTTCTGAAAAAAAAATTGACTTGATCTGTATAGAGTACCTCAAGCTTTTGTTCTCTTAAATTCCGACGTTTTTAGTGGAAGTTCTCGAGCTTTCGAAAAAGTGTCATAACATTTAACTTTGACCTATAGGCATAATCAAACACGAAAAATGATACCAATTTGCAGTGCACAAAAATGCGTAGCATTTGATGGATTTTCTTAGCCTTGTAATATTTCAATAGAGGGGACGATTAATTTATTTAGGGGGCGATGACCCACACATCTACCTCTTGAGAGGACCGATAGTTTATTAGCTTCTTAAAAGAAGCTGCGATCTCATTAAAATTACGGAACGTATGTGTTCAATTTTTTTTTTTTTTTTTTTTTTTTCGAAGCCGTCCTCGAAGTATTGACACTGGCTTCATGAGAATAACCAAGACATCATTATAAAGATACCATATCCGGTCTGGGGTTAGCTTTCCCTCTTGATAAATTCTGGGTCTAATCTTCAATAAGCCATCCTGTGTCTTTCTTTTGTAGTCTTTTTATTGTTTTCTTACGTTACCTTCCTCTCCTTTTTATTTTATATTTTTTCTTAATACTTATTATCAAAATCTTTTCCATCTCAATTGTAGCCTTTTCCGTTTTACTTTTATTTATTTTACTTTTATTTGGCGTGGGGTCCGTGGTGGCTGACTCCTCAGCAGTTACGTTAAAAACTGGCACGTTCTTTTTTCCACACCCTGTATACGTTACGAAGCCGGAGAGGAAAGAAGATGCAGAAGATAATCTTGGGGAGGGGGGGAGGGGTGTCCTGAAATTTGATTTGAGCCCTTAAAATAACGGGGGGGTTGCGTGTGTAGCAGCCTAAGAGCCGTGTGCGGCGACTCAAGAACCCTTGACAGCCTTTAAACTGGAGCGGAAAATAATAAATTATTTTCGTTCAACTTTGAATAAGAAAAAAAGTTTTGTTTCAAAAGATGAGAATGAATTGAGAAATCAAATTAGAAAGCTATCAACGAGGGCATAGCCGTAGCAAGGATATTGTCTTTCTCTCTCTCAGCCCATTTGAACGCATGTGTTAGAAAAGGACAGAAAGAGGGGCTGAAATCACGTGACAGCCCCTATCTCCATTCTTTTCTAACTCATGCGTTCAAATGGGCTGAGAGAGAGAAAGACAATATCCTGGCTACGGCTATGCACGAGGGTGATATTTTCGAATTGCCGCATACTCTTTAAGAAGTACCGAATATTTTGAAGGGGAACGGCATTGACCCTTTATAAATTAGAATTCATTTGAAAGTATGTACTTTTACCGCCATGTTGTTAGCGGGGGATTTCCGCCTCCCACGATCTTACAATTAGATGAAATCCTCCACATTTTTATTATTTTTCCTACTCTTTTTATTTACCTACTCTTTTTTCTTCATTTCTTATTCATATTTATTTCCGATTTCATTCTATTTACTTTTTTTCTTTCAACTGACAAAATTAAGCCAGAAAAAACGCTCATTTCCGAGTGTTTCTGTCTCGAATGTGTAATGAAAGCGAGTTCGCGAAAAGTAAACAAACCCAGCGCCATTTTGCATTTGCCTCTTGGGGCTTTCTTGACAGCCTACATCTGAGAGCCAATCAGAAATATATTCAGCAATGGCGCAACTCTCATACTATATAGGTAGGGACTCTAGCTAACTGTAAGCTTAGAAAAACTCTTCTGTTTTCTTCTCATCAGCTGTTAGCCTTCACACTGACTTTCCTTTGATCTCGCAGTTCAACATCACTGCTATTTTCTATGCTTTTTGCAACGAGCTATAGCGATACATGTTATTATAGTCCTATCTCAAAGTGTGACATCCAATGAGCTATTATAACTTTAGAGTGGAAGACGGCTGGCCACACAGGGTAGAAGCAATCCCGGGAAAAAGTGGAATTTGGACGGCAGATTCCAAGGTTTGAGGTTAAATTTTGTAGGTCGTTTCCGGCGATGCCCGAATTTGTTAACGAGACGACCGGAAACGACATACAACGTTTAACCTCAAAATCGAGTTTTACGGCAAGATGGCGCATGGCGGTGCCCTATAGGTGACAACAATGAACCAGCGGAACGTTTCTTGATTTGCCACTCTAGTTATAGCTTATTGGTGACATCCTGAGCGATCTGAATCTTGGTGTGTTGGTCTCACTTTGGTTAACGTTTAATCAAAAGTTGTAATTAATCCAGTGGAGATTGGTTTTAAACGAAAGTACAAGTGTTTTAGAGTCGCTATCTGGACACAGAATTTTAATACAACTATCCAGGCGGGAAAATTCAGCTTGTTTCCATTATGAGTCAGTTTCTTTATCGAACGAACCCTTCCAGAAGAAACAGTTTTATTGATTTCTGTGTCTAGATAGGCACTCTGAAATACTTGCACTTTCGTTCATACAACCAATTTCAAATGTATTTATCAAAAAAATATTTAAAAAAATTAAAGGTTAAAAAATATAAGGCAAACCGAGCCTGTGTGAAAAACGTCCATAAAAGGTTTTCATCGTGGCTTTACCTTCGTGAAGTTTCAATATCACGAGGGCTGCCGTTTTGCGTATAATCAATGCTATTTTTCTATTCACCGATGATTCCATCGGTTGAGAAAAGATTACACAGTTCAGTTCAGTGTATGACTGTAATGCACGAAAATACTCTGATTTGTAATATTTCCTTAATCGGTGAAAACTCCGTTGATTAATTAAGATATCCGCAAGTTTTTTTTAAAGTCATCGCCGACTCCACCGGTTGAGAAAAGATTACAGATGCGAGTATTTCAGTTTATTACAGTCATGCTCTGAACTGAACTTTGTAATCTTTTCTCAACCGGTGGAATCATCGGTGAATAGAAAAATAGCATTGATTATACGCAAAACGGCAGCCGGCCCCGCTCCCACATATCGCTTTAGCTCGTTGGAAAACTCTTCTGTTTTCTTCTTATCAGCTGTTAGCCTTCACAATGACTTTCACTGACTTTGGCTTTGATCTCGCAGATCAACACTCCTTATTTTCTTTGCTTTTTGAGAGTGACCGTTGAAAAATCCGGACGTGCCATTTTGTATTATACATTATTCTTCCGTCGGCACACATTCAAAGGAATTTTCTCAAAGGCGCTGCTGTTTTGAGAAGTGTGCGTTGGGCTGTAAATGACACGACCTCTCGCGGCGACGCGACGGACGACGGGAAATTGAAACATGAGAAATTCCTTCATGATAGAAGAGCATAGTGGCCAAATCATCATTTTTCCCGTTTAACTCAATGTAAAGTACTCGAATCTGTCATGCGATTTGGCAACTCTGGAGAAGAATGATAGGAAGCAGTGTTGCCAGATCGAGGAAAAAAAGCCGTACCGTCCCAAAGAGTAAACAAGAGTCGCAATGGGTCTGTTGCACACTTCGGCTAGAGCGTTTTAAAGTATCAATTCTTATGTAAAAAGCCGTAAAAATAACAATGACAGCATCAGAAAACACCAAAATTCATTAATAAACTTACAAATTGCGAAAAACATAATAGACACTATTCACTCCTGTATCTTTCCACCACGTGCACGATATTTCGCGAAATTAGCGCGGCACATTCAAATAATCACGGCCGTCTTTCATTACAGCTGACTTCATAAACAAATAAACAGTAAACACGGACGGCGTCTGTTTGAATTCTTACGTCTCAATATCCTCAATTCCTCACAAAAGATTAAGAAAGGTACGGAAACCGGCATTTGTGTCGAAAACTCATCAAAATGAAACACTAACACGCAGGAGTTCCAACTTTGGAATCATCATCTTTGGAATGCCTGTGTGTTATTGTTCCATTTTGATGAGTTTTCGACACAAATGAATGCCGGTTTCCGTACCTTTCTTAATCTTTTGTGAGGAATTGATGATATTGAGACGTAAGAATTCAAACAGACGCCGTCCGAGTTTACTGTTTATTTGTTTATGAAGTCAGCTGTAATGAAAGACGGCCGTGATTATTTGAATGTGCCGCGCTAATTTCGCGAAATATCGTGCACGTGGTGGAAAGATACAGGGGTGAATAGTGTCTAGTGTTTTTCGCAATTTGTGAGTTTATTAATGAATTTTGGTGTTTTCTGATGCTGCCATTGTTATTTTTACGGCTTTTTACATAAGAATTGCTACTTTAAAACGCTCTAGCCGAAGTGTGCAACAGACCTATTGAATGGAAGGCCTGCGTGGTCAACGAAGATAAGGGATCGGAACGCGGGCTGGCCTCTGATTGGCTGCAACGCGTGGAGCAAAAATGTCTTTGGGTATAGGGAAATTGACACGAGGTTTTCGTTCCGGGACGTTTATCTCGAAACCTGCGCAGAATCGTCTCGAAACAATTTATGCGAGTCGATTCAGCAGAATTTTCCGAACAAATTGATAGGTCATAAGTGCCACTATTGCAAATTCGAAAAGACTGTTTCAGTTGAAAAGTACGCACAATAGTGTGTTTACATGCTTGGCGTGTGTTCGAGTAACTCACTATTGTGCGTACTTTTCAACTGAAACAGTCTTTTCGAATTTGCAATAAAGTGGCACTTATGACCTATCAATTTGTTCGGAAAATTCTGCTGAATCGACTCGAATAAATTGTATGCGCAGGTTTCGAGATAAATGTCCCGGAACGAAAACCCCGTGTTAATTTCCCTATACCCAAAGACATTTTTGCTCCACGCGTTGCAGCCAATCAGAGGCCAGCCCGCGTTCCGATCCCTTATATACGTTGACCACGCAGGCCGTCCATTCAATTGCGACTCTTGTTTACTCTTTGTACCGTCCCCATTTAAATCAATGTAAAACGTACGGATTTTTCAACCCAATCTGGCAACACTGATAGGAAGACAAGTTCAAACTAACTTGTCTGTGTTGTGATGGGTATAGAGGCGATGCACGTAGGAGTATTTACCCCAAAAACCTGGCCAAAAATATTTGCGTGTTCTTGAATATTTGAAAATCGATTTTGGTTAATTTTCCAATTTAAACTCAAAACTTCATTGCACGGTTTATGGTTGGAAAAGGGGTAAAAAATTAAGAATTTTGGCTCAAATGAAAGGTCGATAGCTCATTCTTTTGCCGAGTTATTGACGCTTATTTCATAAAAAAGGCTTGACTTCAACATGTTTTTTTAAAAAAAAGGGGCAATTTCTTGCAATTTTTGACTGTTGGAGCAGATGCCTAAAAGGGTCTACTCTAACCCCCTTGTTTTGGTTGTGCCCGGTTTTGCCCGGAACGTATTCAAAATTGCCTTTTTTTAAAAAGATAGAGCCTAAAATTAGAGATTTTTTTTCATGTCCATTTTAAATTAGATGTAAAAGGGTCAAAAATGCACGGAAAAATAAATTGTTGCCATCAAAATGAAGCACATGCCATCTAACACAACGTCCATAATTGCTGAAATGTTTGGATGCCCCAACGCTTGTCCTCGATGGAAAATGTTGACTGATTATTAACAGCGCTTCGAGCGGTGAACAATCGCAGGTGCGTCGAGCGCTCAGTTCCATGTTGTCCCCTAAAAAGTAGATAAACGTAGATGTTCCGACACATCTATTACGCAATAGAGCGGTTACTTACCTCTCAAAAACCACCAATAGTTTGTTTTTTGGACGACTTTTCAATTTTCCGTTTTTGGCCAGGTTTTCGGGTCAAATACTCCTACGTGCGATGCGTCCGTGATTCTAAAGGCCAAAACATCCGAATCGAAAAGACCCAATTAATGCGATGCAATGTTGCCACATGGAAAACACATAAGATGAAAGCTAATCATTTTAAAAATCTAACCATAGATAGGTGTTTGTAACTAATAAAGATTTGATTATTTTTAACTAATGACAAGAATTTTGGATTTTCAAGAACAGTTTTACTGTGAAAGGAAGTGATATCTTTTTGAAAAGTATGTAAAATTCCACAAAAAATGTTATGAATGTGTGTAAAATAAAGTTTGCTTGAAAGGAGTAAACAAAGCTGGCCAGGCAACATGGATGCACTTTTTCAATGATATCAGGCACTTTCCGGATGAATATTATTGAGTTTTGAATCACGCAATAACTTTTAGAACATGGTAGAGCTATTTAGGCACCCAAAGCAAATTAATTCAGCCCATTACCAACACACTTTTTTTCCCAGAAACTTGAAAAACGGACGACCGAGCACGATTGGAGAACGTGGAACTGAGCTCTTACTTCTCAGTAAAACTCTTTATAGATTATTATAATTAAATCATTGGGCGCGCACAGTGGATGAAATCGATAATTGATTTAGAGAAAAAATTTAGAAATCTTGAACTTTTAAACCAAAAATCACAGAAAATTCACACTTCGGGAAACATTATTTAGGAATCCTAACGAAAAGAACTGATAATGTTTCAGCCTTTATAGATATAGCAAGCATAGGTAGAGGAAATGATACAGGGACGCTGCACTGAGAGAAATCACATCTTAATAAAAACAAGGAAACGCACGTTTACTTATGACATTTTTCCTTACGCGAAGTAAATTTCGTTGCATAAAGAAGAATCACTGTCACAACAAGGAATTTTTTACTTGTAGTAGCAGATATTTTCCTTAGTTCAAATAAATTCCCGCTTAGTCAATATTTCACTGAGCAGTTCCTTTAACACAAACAAAATACACCCTGGATTAAAGAAATAATGGGTCTGTTGCATACTTTTGCTACAACAATACAGAACCTTGATTCTTATGCAAAATTCGGAGAAAATAACGATGCGCACATTAAAATCGTTCAAAATCCACTATTTAACTCAGGAAATCACTTCAATTTCAAACAGCCCACGCTACACTAGACACTATTTGCACCGGTATACTACTACATACACGGAACCACCGTGCATAAGTAAACAACATCGTAACTACAAAATGATGGAATTTCTTTTTTAATATGTGAAATATAAGTTGCATTTGCTGTCTGGTCTTTTTGGTTTATCAAAGATTACAAAAAAGTATAAGAAATGTACACATCTAAACGAAACATTCCAATGTTTGTAAGTTCTGTTCATGTTTACATAAACAAGATGGTTCCATCTATGCAGCTATAAGTCGGTGATATAGCGTCTAGTGTAGCGCGGGTTGTTTGAAATGGAAGGTATTTTCTGAGTTAATGAGTCGATTTTGAAAGTATTTAAAATGCACATCGTTATTTTCGCAGAATTTTACGTTAGAAACAATGAGTTATATTGATGTAGCAAAAGTACGCAACAGACCCATTCTCTCAAATTGGGAGAAGGTACACGGCGAGTTTCATCATAGGTGGATCCACTGGATCCAGAAATCTGGCAAATTCGTAGTCTTCTCATTTGAAGGTATGATAAACAATCGATTCTTAAAGGGGCTATAGCCCCGTGACTTATCGATTGTTTCTCATGCAATCAAACGGGAAGTACACTGATGCTAGATTGCTGGATCCGCCCACGAGTTGCATAAGCAAAATGTGTAATTAGTTATTGGAAAATTAATAAATTCCAATTGTGGAAGTCTTCATAAAAATAAATATCTAAAAAAGAGAGGGGGGGGGGGATGTCTTAGATGGGATTTGAATGATATATCGGACTAAAAATACTGATTGTGCTAAAAGATTTATTCGTTTGACGTAAATGTATAAAAGTGTTACTTAAACTTAAATGAATGCCGCTAGTATATTTACTCAATTTTTGTATACACAACTTAAAACTGAATTTTTTCAAATTTCGTTGCTTTTGCGATATCAGTTCCAAATCCTTTATCCAGCAACGCTCTAATCAACAATTGCTCAGCTTTTGCCTTTTCATACATATGTTCCATTCGAGTCAGTTTTCTGACGACTCGACCACGGATTTTATCGTTGATTTGCTTTTCAGACATACCCTTGCCTGCAAATTCCTACGAGTGGAAACAAAAACAGTACGGAATTAGCCACACAATAAGGGATAACAGTAAGAGTCTATTGTTACTCCATACGGAAATTTTTCCAACACTCATCAGAATTAGAGTCCCTATATGTAGAGAGTTAAGACAAGAGGGTAGTCAACTTCTGATTGGTCGATGAGTTTTAGGGTCTACGGACGCCGCCATTGGATGCGATTTTGCACTTTCGTTTACAATCGCAGTTGTTTACCAACGGTTTTTTACGGATAAACAGTAAATTTTCGACGAATCTGTTAATTTCAATCATGATACACCTCAAGAATGTCTATAAATCCCAAAAGAATCTTTCAAAGCGTAAGTAGATGTCGATCAACAAAAGCAGTGAAAGATTACATGGTTAGAAAATCAGAGGCACTGTAATCTTTGCAGTGGACCAAAACACAACGACGGCCCTCAGAATTTAAACAAATGTGGAAAATCGCATCCAATGGCGGCGCTCATGGTTTCACTTGTCTTAACTCTCTACATATAGGGACTCTAATCAGAATAATGGAAAGGGTCAGTGGCGTAATGTGCAATTTGGCAACGTTGAATTTTTTTTATCTAAATCCATGAAAAAAGGTCGAATTCGAGGGTGTTTGATGATAGCTCGATATTTCCTATAGGTTTAAATGGAGAAAGTACCTACACGTTGTTAAATTGCACGCTACGCCACTGGAATGGGGCTCTTGCAACTTTTTACAACTGGTTTAAAATGATTAGATTAAAATGTTCATGCCAGAATATTTTTTAAACGATCTTTTTAAATGTTTTCATAAAAATATTTTGGCATGAAAATTTTAATATTTTAAAAACACATTTCAAAAATATTTTTGAAAACTTTTTGAGAATCTCTTTAAAAATATTTCCAAAACCTTTAAAAATCAATATATTTGACAAGATTTTAACAAGATTTGTTAGTGTTTACAAAGAAATAAATATTTTTAAACCCCTACCAAAATCTTGCTTTATACCTGGGAGCCATCAGTGACTAAAAATCTATATATATTTTAATAATTTAACAGTAATTTTACTGATTGAGAAAAGATTTACAGATTAGATTATTTTAGAGTATTACAGTCATGAACTAAAGCAAACTTTGTAATATTTTCTCAACCTGTGATATCATCGGTGAATTGAAACATGTCATTATAATTATACAGGACAGTGGCGTAGCGTGCAATTGGGCAACGTTGCAGTTCGTCCATTTAAACGCATTAAAAAGATGGAAGCATTGCAGTGGCGGCTCGTGCAGTTTGGCAACCATGCTTATTTGCCATTTAATCCTACGCAAAAGTATCGATACCATGGGGGTGCAATTGCACCTCCTGAAGATCGATTGTTTTACATAGGTTTAAATGGAGATAATACGTTGTTGCCACATTGCACGAGCCGCTACTGAAGCATTGGGTGTTCGGTGAACACCTTCGCATTCGACCTTTTACATGAGTTTAAATGGATAAAATACAACGTTGCCAAGTTGCACGCTACGCCACTGATACAGGAAACGGCAGCTCTGCAATGAATTACCTTTTTAGTGTCTGCGACCATATCTTTGAAAAGGTCAGTTTTCAGGAGACCATTCTCTAATTCCTGAGAATCAATGTTTTCGAACTGTGCTTGGGCCTTCTTGAGGGTGCGGCTATCATATATTCCGAGTTTCACTTGTGCGCCACGCTTTCTCTTGTTCACATCAATTGCCTTCTGCTTGTAAGGCCCCTGGGGTCTGAATCCACTGAGCTTGCCGCCGGCCACGAAGGGAGACTCGGTACCTGAAGCACGAGAACGCGGTCTGCTTGGGCTTCTTGAGAAATTTTTCGAAGGAGCTCGCGTTGGACTTTTCGAACCTTTATTGTCACCATTCACCTGAAATATATTCAAATTTAGAAGGAAACCCAAAAAGATGCAAACTTTTGATACGAGAGATAATCCTGAGAGATGAAAACGGCAATGCGAAGGGATACCCACGCAGTAGAAATCATACGAGCAACTCGTATAATTCGAAATGGGGGGGGGGTGAAGATTTGTTTTCCTTTTTTGAGAAAATCAGTATTTTCACTTATCAATGAACGTTTTCTAATCACTAGCTCAAATACTCAGTTTCCATCTCCTTTTCCACCATCTATACTCCCCCCAAATTCTCATTCCCTTTGTACACCCCCTCCCATAAGTCCATCGTTTCTATCCACAACTCCCAAACTTTTTCCTCCACCCGATCAATAACTCCCCCCCCCAATCCATTCCTCATCAAAACTTACACCCCCTCAAATCCTCTTCCACCCTCTATCAACCCCTCCCCCAATCAATTTTCTTCCGATATTTATTCCCTCCCTATCTCGACGTAAAAACCCCAAAAATGAATTCTGGAAAGGTCAAATTTTCAAAAAAATTCCATGGGTACACAATTATAAATCCATTTCTTTTGAGACTCCTAAGTGGTTTTCTAAAAAGTCAAAATCCCAAAAATTTTCCGGGAAAGAAGGTCTGACGAACCCCCTTTTCTATCTGGGCACCCCATGTTCTCAATACCCCATCCCCACTTAAATATCCTCCAAAACGTATTGTAGAGGGTCAAATTTTCACAAAATTTCCGGGAAGGACCCCCGGTCCACCGTTCTCCTGGGGGGGGGGGGGATTCACCTCGAATCTTCTGAGGAGGGGAGTCACTCCTCGTGATTAGGGGGGTAGCTCGTACGGGACGTAGGAAGGGGGGGCACCCCTGGCAATGCGCATAAAATTGACTCCGATAAGGAATAGCGTTACATCTGAACAGAAATTATTGTTGAAAAGGTAATATAGTTATCGTCTTGTCGACCGATCCTTGAAATGGTGTTCCGCTCTAATCTTGGACTTTTCCTATGCCACATCATCAGAATTCATTCCTGAGAGTGTATGAAGATTATTCTAGGGTCGATTAGTTCGAACACAAAGAAACTCGTTAACCCTCGAGTGGTCGCACTCGCATTTCTGACACGAAACGTCGCGTGGATGACGTACGTCATCCGCTTTTAAAAATGGCTATAAGTCTGCCAATTTAAGCCTAAAAATGCATGTATGTATACTTAATCGATAGGGAAAATCCTACTCGGAAACTTGAATGACAGTAATTTCAAAAATTTCGACCCATTTCTTTTTGCAAATGGCGAAAAACTAAAAAATGGGAAATTCAGATTTTGCCACTTTTTTTTCTTTTTTTTTAGGCTCAAAGTTTTTAATGATGATTTCAAAGAAATATGCTTTTTTTGTATCTCTCGTAAGTAGGATGTATATTCAAGTTCAAATTTCAGAATTTTTGAAACTTGAAAAAAAATGGTCTCGAAAGAGACGCGTGGATGACATACGTCATCCACTTTTAAAAATGGCTATAAGTCTGCCAATTTAAGCCTAAAAATGCATGTATGTATACTTAATCGATAGGGAAAATCCTCCTCAGAAACTTGAATGACAGTAATTTCAAAAATTTCGACCCATTTTTTTTTTTGCAAATGGCGAAAAACTAAAAAATGGGAAATTCAAATTTTGCCACTTTTGAAAATACCAATATTTTAGGCTCAAAGTTTTTAATGATGATTTCCAAGAAATATACTTTTTTTTTGTTCCTCTCGTAGGATGTATATTCAAGTTCAAATTTCAGAATGTTTGAAACTTGAAAAAAAATGGTCTCGAAAGAGACGCGTGGATGACATACGTCATCCACTTTTAAAAATGGCTATAAGTCTGCCAATTTAAGCCTAAAAATGCATGTATGTATACTTAATCGATAGGGAAAATCCTCCTCAGAAACTTGAATGACAGTAATTTCAAAAATTTCGACCCATTTCTTTTTGCAAATGGCGAAAAACTAAAAAATGGGAAATTCAGATTTTGCCACTTTTTTTTCTTTTTTTTTAGGCTCAAAGTTTTTAATGATGATTTCAAAGAAATATGCTTTTTTTGTATCTCTCGTAAGTAGGATGTATATTCAAGTTCAAATTTCAGAATTTTTGAAACTTGAAAAAAAATGGTCTCGAAAGAGACGCGTGGATGACATACGTCATCCACTTTTAAAAATGGCTATAAGTCTGCCAATTTAAGCCTAAAAATGCATGTATGTATACTTAATCGATAGGGAAAATCCTCCTCAGAAACTTGAATGACAGTAATTTCAAAAATTTCGACCCATTTTTTTTTTTGCAAATGGCGAAAAACTAAAAAATGGGAAATTCAAATTTTGCCACTTTTGAAAATACCAATATTTTAGGCTCAAAGTTTTTAATGATGATTTCCAAGAAATATACTTTTTTTTTGTTCCTCTCGTAGGATGTATATTCAAGTTCAAATTTCAGAATGTTTGAAACTTGAAAAAAAAAAATGATCTCGAAAGAGTCGCTTGGATGACAATCGTCATCCAGCCATTTTGCCGTTTAGTAACTTCCGAGTTTTGAAAGAAAAAAGAAAAAATCTTCGGAACCCTTTCGTCCCATCCAAGAAGGGCCTCTACTGAAAATCTCAGCTTTGAAAATTCAAAATTCATGAAAATACAGGCAAAAACAAGTAGCTGGATGACGTATGTCATCCACGCGACCACTCGCCGAGGGTTAAAATTGAGTACTAAATTATAATTGAAGCGGTGGCTGCAATAATAACAGCACATAAAACTTGGGGTGAGCTATCTCTGTGTAACTGATATTGTGAAAAAGTGTTGATTTCTTTGGAGATGCTCATCTTTGGTTTCATGTACACGCAACAATTGCAAATTCCCTTCTATGAATACTCATAATAAACAGCAATAGTGCTCTCCTCTGAAGAAATCCTGTTCTTATACAATACAGACTGAGCATTCCCCATGTTTTTATGAGTTGTTATTGCAGCAAACCGCCCCAATGGGGCAGTTGCAAAGGATTTGAAATTGTGTGTTTTCTATAAAGAAAATGATAATACTTGATGAGTTGAGAACAATGGTGTCTTTGATTTTTTCCTAAGTGTCCCGGTTTTGGAGATATACACGTGTAAAATTGTAAAAAAAACTGTATGCGTAGCATATAGGCGGACCGTGACCAAAAAAAGTGGGGGGGGCTGAAACATTACCTTTTTTATTTATTTTTTTTATTTTTTATTTTTTACTTCTCGTCACTAAGGGATGTTTAAAATTACCTAGAAGATAATACGGCGACTTTTCCTGTCACAAAACCGCGGTTTCCCGATTTTTAGCCCCTCCACCCAAAAACAGTGGGGGGGAGGGGGCTATATCCCACCCTCTAGCCCCTGATACGGTCCGCCGATGACGCGTACGTCATTTCGCGGAATTCTCGTGTAAAATAATGTATTTTGGGCCAAAATCTCATATCTGGAACAATGGGACTTAATCAGAAACCTAAAGCATCTTTGTTCTCAGCTCATCAAGTATTTTCACTTTCTTCATAAAAAACACAACATTCCAGACACTTGCAACTGCCCCATTATTAAAACCCTTCACTGCATGGGATTTTTTTTTCAACCAAAACTGGATTTTTCGATTCACTAGGTGGTCACATATATATACATGGGAAAAATAGCAAAAAAATAATTAGACAGTTTTTCGGTGAAAATTCTCATTTTTCCATTTTTGTCTCGTTTTTTACATGTGCTATAACACCATAAGAAATGGCGGGAAAAGAAAAAAAAATTAAAAATGTTCAAAAAATAAGAATTTTTTACTTTAATTGGATTTTTCAAAGAGCAAATGCCAGAAGCTTAGTAAAAATAATGGGGTAATAAATTGGGGTTGAATTGGATACGGGGGCAAATTTCCCCCCAACCATGATTTCTTTTTTTTATGCATTATAATGAGTGCTGGTGGTCTTTTGAAAAATGGTTGAGCCCCTTTTTATGTTTTCTTATAATGTGACACTGGTGATACAATTTGAAATAAGTCAAAATATACATGACAATGTCTGATATAGGGCTTTTTAAATCATGTGACATCGGTGTCACACTATGCAGTGAAGGGTTAAGATACTGAAAAGTAAACATAAAATTTAGTAAACATAACGATTTTGAACCATGGAAAAATGAAAAATTCGAACCACGGATCAAATATTTTTAAGAACACGTGGATCAATTAATTCAAATAATTCTGATAAATTTAGATTTCGGGGAATGTTAGATTGAACACACTTACCGATTCAAAGCTAGCGATCAGAACAACCGCACATAGTGCAAAAATTAATTTCATTTTGATGGTGGGGCTTAAAACCTACGACCTCCAGAATTTCACGAGTCTTTTGAGATCAATCGTCACCTTCCATGTCGCTATATACGTGGCTCCCCTACCTCATTTTTCGCTTTCGAATTCTAGGTATTAATGAGTACCACCGCCCCCCTCACTCCTCATTTTTTTTCAGCCAATCAGAGTATCTGTATTTTGTCTCAGATGATAATTTTTTTAATTTATATATTTTTTTTTTTTTTAGTTTTTGCAAATGCACGCGAGTTGCGTGTCTGTTTCTTTATTTTTCATTTTTATTTTATTTTTCATAACTAGTTTTCCGAAGTGTAGCTC